>JACJUY010001785.1:47655-79633 GCA_014220935.1 Platorchestia sp. MABIK
CCCCCCCTCAAAAAATCGTTTTCTGTGATTTCCCATTTTCTTTTCAAGAAAATCGCATTTTTTCATAAAAGATAAACGATTCCAAATTGTATTTCCTAACAGTATACCAAATTTCATTGCTCTAGGTTCAATAGTAAAAAAAAAAGGTCCAAAAGGGGGACGCTCACCTTAATTAAGGAACATCTTTTTTGGTTTACTGTTGTCCTGTGATTCAGCATCTCTAACATTCTTCTTCAACTTTTATTTTGTTTCTTAGCCTTCTTTCTGAACTTACTGTTTCTATGTGCAAAGAACCTGGGATTCTGTGCAAGAATACATCTTGTGCATAAATTTTGTGTTCCCTAAACTCTTAACTAAATAGTGCCTTCATCCTTCCTCTCTTTGATTATTTTTTTTTTGTTAAGAGAGGCTAAACCAATCTATAATCAAACATTTTTACTATTTAACTACCAGATAATGTTATCTTATATCATGCCAGAATCTTTAAACTCACTGATTCAGTACTAACTTAACTTCTATGTAAAATTTTCACTAAATATAAATTGCACTTTTTATTCAAAGAAAACTGTTCCCTGCATTTGGAATAATGAAATCAGGCACCATAGCAATTTACTTCTATAATGGGATAGAAATAAATTACAGCTAAGTTAATCTTTGTGGCTTTCACCACAGAACAAAGAAGGGATAAAAACTGAAAAAAAAACAAAGTAAGCAAGAATGAAATAAGTCCCACAGCCTAACCTCAGCTGACATAACCTAATGGCATCCCTACTAAGGCCACCACTCATTGTAGCACATGATAAGCAAACTAAACTAAGCTAAAGCTTAAAAGCCAATCACATGTCCCTCGAGGAGTATTACCAATTAAAAATCACAACGTGGCAATTCACTGTTTTCAAACAACAACCACAGTTGTTGTTCATGGCACTAACGAAATACTAATGTAACTGAGGGATGTATCGCTACTTTTTGCAGCACTGCCTTCATGCTTTTTTTGAACAAATACTTTTATTTATATTTTTTTTTTTACTATAGCCTAACTGTGTATACCCTCATTCTTTTCAGCTTTGTCAGTAAATGAAAGTTTACTCTAAAATACTAGTAATAAGCCCAAAACGATTTCAAGTAAAGCATCAGTTGCAATGGTAAGTAAGTTTAAAAGTTATTTTCCTTAGGGTCATTCAAGTAATTTTGCTATATTGTGTTTCTTGCTTGTTGGCATATTATCTATTTTGTAGATATTCAGTTCTTATACTTTTTTTTTACTTTGCATTAGTTTTTAATTAATGTTTAGAATTCTTATATTATTTTAGGATAACAGAATTGATTGATTTTACATTGACATTCAAATTGAACTGCGTAAAATATTTAAGTTATACACTTCTATTTGAGAATCATTTATTTTCTTCTCATTTTTGTAAAATTTCTTTTGTGAGCATATTTTTCTCCATCTTCCCTAAATAAGGTTATGACTTAAGTTGCTCTAATTCCTATGTTTATTTAAAGCATGATTATATTATGTTGTTGGTAACTATTATGTATTACTTGCAGGAAATTCCTGGAAATTCCATGGACAATGTCATCAATACGCTAGGTGGACCCATGAAAAATTTGGTCAACTTTACTCGACAAATTTTAAAATAACATATTCTAACCTATCTTGTCCTAACTTATGCTAATCGAATCTATCCTTACCCAACATATCTTAACGTATCCTAACCTAGCGTTAACCAATGTCATCGTTTGGCTAGGTGGACACGTTAAAAAAATTTGTCAATCGTATCTAACAAATTCTAACACAACATATTCTAACTTAACCCATCCTAACATAACATATACTAACCTATCCTATCCTAACAAGCTAAAAAAATCTAAAAATTCAAAAAATTCCACAATCTTAATCTCTCCCATCCCCTTCCTTTTCGTTCTCAATCTCTCTCTCCCTCTAACGTAACGCGACCCAACACAAGCCAACCCGTATCATAGATACAGCAATGGGTGTTGAAGAATTTGACGCACAGGTGCGTATGATAGTCAAATGCATATTAATATGTAGATATTATGTCCCAAGCTCTTCAGGTTCCCTCCACTGGTCTCTTAGTCACTTTGTTTGACAGGTAATTAATTTGAGATTTTGATTTACAACCTACAGTGTCTCCTTTCCACCTGTCCATGCTCCTTTGACCTAGACCTTATCATTCGTGTTCCATTTATCTAGTTCTTCCTATGTATGTTCTATTAATTTAGTATTCTGTAATACACACTTCTTCATTCAGGCTCCTTTAGACTTTAGGGAAATGCCTTACTTCTGTACTCAGGTTCATAAAGATCTGTCATCCATTTAATTTTTATTTGTACTACTTTCTGAATAGCAACTTATCAAGTTCAAGAGTTTTATTGTCTTTCCCTACTACACATTTTTCACTTCAAATTAATCCAAGTCAAGTTCAAATTAATCCAAGTCAAGTTCAAATTAATCCAAGTCAAGTTCAAATTAATCCAAGTCATGTTAAAATTAATCCTAGTCAAGTTCAAATTAATCCAAGTCAAGTTCAAATTAATTTAACCCAAGTTGAGTTAAGAATTGACATTGTAATGGGGCGATTCACCAGTCTCCTAAGCCGTGTTTGCTTGGGAGATGGTGCAATCTGCCTGTTCCCTAACCCCTTATTTTCTGTTTCAGAACAGAGTTATTACTGTTAACTGGTAGAGACTAAGTCACAAGTGCAGCATAATATTATACGGGCAAATTATTCAGAGCGGCATCATTCAGCAAGAGTAAGAATAGTAGGCAGGGAAAGTCCCATATAAAAGAATGTATAGGTTTATTGAAATATTTATTCGTCAATGATATTGCTTATTCGTTACGTGAAAGTGAGAAGCTATGTATGTTATTGCCTGTGTTATCATTAGAAGTATTATTTATTATGCGTGGCGGATTGGCAGGAAGACCTCCAGTCAACCTCTGGTCAAACTCTGGTCAAACTCTGGTCAAACTCTGGTCAAACTCTGGTCAAACTCTGGTCAAACTCTGGTCAAACTCTGGTCAAACTCTGGTCAAACTCTGGTCAAACTCTGGTCAAACTCTGGTCAAACTCCAACCAGAGAGCAGGAGCCAAGACCAGCGGGCAACACCAGAGCCATCACCCGAAGCTCTGTCGTGTCAGCCACATCCTTGAGGTCAAGGAACAGCCCACAACAGCCGATTCTTCCTCCGGCATACTCTGCCGCTGCCGCCCTCGGCATTGGTCGCACTCTGGCATCTCCTGCCACACTCCGTCTGCCGTGGCCTTACTACCGCGTCTCCGTGCGCTCCTATTGCCCTTGCGCTCCTATCGCCCTTGCGCTCCTATCGCCCTTGCACTCCTATTGCCCTTGCGCTCCTGCAGGCCAAGCCCTGGGTCAGCCATTGTTGATGTGTAGGAAGCTGCTCTTAGGGTTGCTATTGTGCTAAATTGTTCCTGGTATTGTTTTCCATTACATTGTATTTAAGGGTTTCATTTTGTAGGGTTTATTGTTGGTAGGAATTATTGTTGTCCACTCCTGGTTATGTTCAAATGTAGACTGTGTGATTATTGTAAAAGTGTATAAATAAATAAAAGAAAAGAATAATAAACCCATTACCTGGGAGTGTCGGCTGATTTATTCACCTTGAGACAAAAATAGGAATCATAGGTAGGTCTGTCACAACCAATGTACTAAGAGCACTGTCAATTTAGGCTACACGTGTTGATGGTAGGAAGCCTACCTGTCCCCCAACAACATAATCACCCATTAATTAGAGCGTTCTTGTGTTAAATATGTATCTATTGGATGTGATGAGCAAGAAAAACGTTTTCCCTTTCAGCAAGGAATACATAAAATTTCTGCAATATGAAAACAAGCTGTTGTTAAATGTGGCAAGTATCCAGCATCAGGAGGCAGAGTGTGACTCAGATCTTTGAGCGAAGTAACAGAAGTCATTTATAAAAACTTCGTATTATACCACACATTAAAGATATTTTACAATTCTACATAAATGGCAGTATGCATCCATTCAAATATTTATGTTCAAAGGTAATTTTATGTTACACATATACATGGTACTATCGAGGATTTATTTACACTCATTTAGAGATTTATGTGTGTGAAATTCAACCGTTATCACAAATATGAGGTCATATATGCATGTAACTACTAAAGATTACCATTGAATGATATGTAGATTCAACTTTTGAAAGAAATATGCAAATGCGATTTACTGAGTACCTATATACGATACTATTTGATTACAATTTATATGAGTATATAATTACACAGATACAATCCTGTATTAGCAATAAAAAATATGCCATCCCTTCAAATGAATAGGCCAAGGCAAATATATCATCTGTTGATGAAACAAATTGTAACTTGTTTTTACAAAAATCATTTGAACAAGCAAAAACAGACTTCGTTGCTATATTTCTTGAAAAGGTTAAATCTACATATCGTCCAATGGTAATCTGTTGTAGTTGCATGTATGTATGATTTTATATATGTGATAAAGTGGAATTTCACGCATATAAATCTATATATGAGTGTAAATAAATCCTCAATATTACTATGTGTATGTGTAACATGAAATTGCCTTTGAACATAAACATTTGAATGGATGCACCTGCCATTAACATAGAATTGTAAAACAACTTTAATGTGTAGTACTCGTATAATACGAAGTTTTTATAATTGACTTCTATCTGTTACTTTGCTCAAAGATCTGAATCACACTCTGCCTCCTGATGCTGGATACTTACCGCATTTTACGACAGCTTGTGTTTACATTGCTGAAATTTTATTGTATTCCTTGCTGAAAGGAAAAACATTTTTCTTGCTCATCACATCCAATAGATACATATTTAACACAAAAAGCCCAAATTACCAAGGGATTATGTCAATTTTCAACTTAACTTAGGGTTGGATTAATTTGCATTTGACTTGGATTAATTTAAACTTGACTTGGATTAATTTAAACTTGACTTGGATTAATTTAAACTTGACTTGGATTAATTTGAACTTGACTTGGATTAATTTGAACTTGACTTGGATTAATTTGAACTTGACTTGGATTAATTTGAACTTGACTTGGATTAAATTGAACTTGACTTGGATTAAATTGAACTTGACTTGGATTAAATTGAACTTGACTTGGATTAAATTGAACTTGACTTAAATTAATTTGAAGTGAAAAAAGTGTAGTTGCCACTGATTAATAAGTAAGCAGACAATGAGTTTATCTCACTTGCGGGAAACAAATGGCAACAATATTCACATAACCTAATGTGGTATGAAAATTATACATAGACAAAACCATTTTTAATGGAAACACAGCAACTATTGTAGGACTTTCAATTTGAATATTTTTTGTGGTAAATAATATTATAGTAATCCATTCTGTAATTAAAATTTGATCGACGATTGATTTTCATCATAGGAATTTGATTCTTGAAAATCACATGTCCAAATGAAACTATCACAATCACATCCCAGCCAACACTCTTCTTCACATCCCTGAGTAAAACAATCTTTGAGTGTAAAAAATGTGCCAAGAATAGAACTTAAAAAATAACAGACACACAATTTACTAATGGGAATAAGCTCATAACAATTGATTTTCTACACACAACTTCAGCTCTTGCACAATTGAAATCATATTCAAATGAATCAAACACCTTCAACTTTTTCAATCAGAATTATTCAATTACATTTCATTATCAAACTAAACAATTCACCACTGCATTAATCATTCCCTAATAGAGAACAAGCAATCAGAGCAGAGCATGAGTAAATCAACACATTGACCACAGAGTGGACAAACATGTACCACTAGGTAAATTGTTCATATAGGCACTAATATAAATGAATAACATTTTACACCATTTTGCTAACTCTGTTTGAAGGAGTTTTATCATACAAGGAAAACATTATTGGGCACTTGCATTTTGTACATTTCTTACCAAGGATGGAAACATATTTGAGTAGATAAGTCAATTTTCCCAGTCTTGTTTTTTTAACCTAACCAAATCAACTTGGCAATCCGTGCAATCATAGTCAACGTTTTAAAGAGCACATATTAATGTGCACACACTAATATTGAAAAGACATAGCCATGCATAAATGAAAAATTCAATCCATGTCCAGAAAAAGTTTTCCCACAGCACAATGTTTGTGAATTCAAGACTTACTTTTGTCCAGCATCCAGGTAGGTGGCATATGTTTCAGCAAGAAAGGCCAATTCTTGCTGTTCATGACACAACTGTGCATCAGTCACTGAGTTTTTTCTATATTGCTCTATGACATAAGCATAAGTTGGACTATTGCTTATGTTTGAAGAGCCAGAATTATTGTGACGGATACTGCGCAATATTGTTCTCAGAGAAGATATCTTACTCATGTTCATAGCAGCCATTGCAAAACACTTTCCAAAATTTTTTTCTCTGTGTAGTATTGTTGAACAGAAACAAATTCTCCTATTTTTCTGGAAAATGTCAAAAATTATTATTATACAAAGTGAGTAGAAATCCTTCTAAAATTAAAGTATAATAAAAAATCAAATAAAAACAAAACTTTCTACAACAAAAAAACTGCAAAATATTTTGGAGAAATATGTAACACTTGACCACTTGACCTATGCATCCTCTCCTACATCTCAGTGACAGATTTAAAGGATCTTAAGAATTTTAAGAATCTTCAAAACTTCATAGGTTGTAGTAAATGATAAAATTTTTCACCATCTTTGGGAGTGTGAAACAGAATTACACCTCCACTGGCAGGAAATTCAGGTTTTCCCAAGGCAGTGGGAGGAAATTGGGATAATTTTAAATTAGAGGTGAAAACATATAGTGTCATGATAGAAGTAACGCATCATTACTCCCATATTATTTATGAAATAAAGCATGCAACTAGGAAAATCATATTCACTAGGGTACTGCAAGTAGAAGTCAGGGATTGGTATGCAACAACATTGGATAAATAGTAGGGGGCTAATTTTTATCATTTATGCTACTGACTACGACTAAAGATCAATAGAGTGTAGGGACTCAGGCTAACTTGCTTTAAAAAAAAAAAAAAGAGGTCAAAAAGTACAAACGCAGCAGCTGTGAAGGCAGCAGTTTGACTAACAGGACAGGTGCCAGAAATGCTTTATGTTGTAATATAAAGTCTGGGTAATTCATCAAAATGCTGCATAACAACCCAACAAAGACACAAATGTTTGTTGGGCAGGCCATAGCTCTACAAAAAGGGATGACATACAAGGGTGATTGTTGAGAACAAAGGGAAGTAGCTACCAAGCAGTGTCATTGCTGCAGCTAAAATGCTTTACAAAACAGGTTTTTTTTTTCAATTCAAGCAGGAAAATAGGAAAGGTGTTTCCTAAAGAGTTGTCAATAAGTTGTTACTCAAACAAATCAGGAGTGGAGGTAAATTAAATTTTTCAAAGTTTGTCAAAACAAATGCATCATCAATTAAACTGCTTCTAGCATTCAACTCGAGACAGCTGAGCAGTTAAAGCTGAGATGGTGAAACTGTATAGTAAACAAAATTTGAGCTATGGCAGTATTCTGCATTTTTTTGCCTCGCAAACACTAGTAATTTATATTTTTGCTGGTTAAGTCATTGTTTTGCTCATGGTTTAAAAATTTGCAACAAAAAGTTTTGAATTCTGATTGAGATAAAAATGGAGCATATTTTTATGTTGAAGCCTGAAGAAATTGATAAAATATTTTTATAACAGAAAAATTAATCATTATACTACTGTGCCGACTTTTCTTACTTTATTTTTTCGCCAAACACACATATATATGAAAATATCAAAATATTTTACACACAAGTATATATCTTTTCATCAGGAGAGGATAACTTAACCCTTTGCCTCCTGACGGCATCAACAGATGCCACTTTATATTTTTGCTCATGAGAAGCAAATGCGATTGTTAAGCCCCAGAAAATACTGGAGGCATCTGAGTGCCTCCTCATGTTGCCTTACATGGCGGCATTTGGCAACTTACGAGTTACGCCTCAAATGAAAGCACGGCGGCAGTTTAAATTGCGTTAATTGAAGAGGTGCGGCTCATATGTTACAGTGCTAACAAATAATGATTTTTTTACTATTTATACACTGTGTTGAACAATAAATGTTGAGGTAGCATTGCCAAGACATTGATTTTTGTTTGCATTGAAGCAAAAATACAAAAGCATTAATTGTACAAGAGATATATTGAAAAAGCTAGGGAGTACTGTCAATGCCGTCAGCAATATCGAGACCTCAATTTCTACATTGTTGAGTTGGCAATAGGAGTGCCTTCACATCATTTGCAAGCACTTATTCATTGTAAAGGAATTATTTTTACACAATGTCCTCCATATAATATATCAATGAAGTCATTTTCTAAGGGTCTCATAATAATAAAAATGCTTCTCGCAAATATTTTGGTTCAATTATGACTGCAATTATGTTTGAAGTATCATCATTCACCTAAAGCTAAATAACGCACACCAAATGCGGATATGTGAGTAATTATGCTGATTAATGTCCCAAGAAATGTCTTGTAAGATTAGATTAGATTATTAGTTTGTTTAAACCTCCCTATCCGCTACAAAGGCAATCCAAAGCGAGGAAGGAGGAAGGCACCATTTAGTATGGAGTTTAGGGAACGTGGAATCTATGCAGAAAGGGCATAGAAACAGTAAGATGAGAAGGAAGTTTATGAAACAAGATTAAAGTTGAAGAAGAAAGTAGTAGGTATTGAAAAAACAGGACAGCAGTGAACCGAAAAAAGATGGTCCGTAACAGAACAAAAACCTATTTTATTTCAACAAAAAGGAAGCCTACCTAACCCTTAACTTGGGCCCTTACATAGTCCCTCTGGGAGCGCTAATTCCCATAGATACAACAGTTGTATCCTCCTGAGGGGAAATGTCTTGTAAAGGGCTCAGTTTGGGAGAGGGAAGGAATGCCTATCAGAGGATGTACCATCCGACTAAGAATATAATACTAATGAATCTGACAATGAGGCAGAAGATCAGGTTGAACATTACCCAGGAAAACATTACTATGGCGATGGATTACGCTCTAAAAAGTCTGCCCCTAGCAAGAAACAATGAGGAATAAGACTGTCATCCACGACAGCAAATCGCTGTGACTTCATCTCTAAATCATCAATTGTAACAGTCAAATGCACGACTCCAATCACATGACTACGGTCGCAGGTATATCCTTCAATTTTCCTCAACCCTTCTGCTATTTCCAAAGGAAACTGACAAAGTTGGAAAACGGAACGTTCAAGACTCACTTCTGCACCTGTGTCAATAATAGCACAGAAAGCATGTCCAGCTACTTGGACCTTCACCCGTGGATGTTCAGAATCCTCACACTCAGCACATTCGGTGGCAGAAACGTAGTTGGAAATGGGCCCCGGGGGATCCTCAACCGTTTCATTTTTCTGATGACGGTTTGCAGAATGACCACACGCGGGCTGCCACAAGTGTTCTTCAGGGCACCTGAATCCACACGTTGCTCGTAGTGGGTTGAAGTGTATACCGGCCAGACATTGTAGGTGTATATTACTCCGCGACAATTCTCCCTCCCCAGGTCAGCATGTCGGTACACAACTGGTTGATCGTTCCAAAAGTACACAAGTACTACAACACGATACAGAAAACTAAATGCTATCAGTACTTCCATGCATGGAAACTGCCCAGCATGTCTCATCAGCTTCAGTTTCTGGCGAACACCTCCAGTTAACTTGGTATAGCCATGGTCATGAGGATGTCTCAACCAATCATCAATTAATTGCTGGCGTAAATCCTGGTGCGATGCTGGCAAAGCGGCGTTGGTGTTATGAGCCAAGGCTGTGAGCAAACTCACAAACAGTGAGTTGCCCCCACCAGCCGTAGAAGACCCATCAATCACCAATCCCTTGGGTAAACAACCCTCTTCAGGAACACCAGGTTGTTGTTCCACGGTAAGCCTTGACAATACATCAGCAATAACATTGTTCTCACCAGGCACATATTCAATGATAAAACTAAAATCACTCAAATCCTCAGGCGTACGCGCTAACTGACTATCGACCAACTTCATATTGTGCAAATACACTAGGGGTTGGTGATCCGTCCGGATAATGAATTCTATTCTATAGAGAAATGCTTTCAAGGACTTGACTGCCTATCGTAGCCCGGTCAGTTCCTGCTCGAGGGTCGAATATCTCTGTTCAGCAGCATTGAAGCTCATTGACACAAATGCAATTGGGATTTCACTACCATCTTGAACCTGTGATAGGCAGGCTCCTGCGCCCACTCCAGAAGCATCCACGAACAGAACCAACTTTGCCGCTGAATCAGAATAATCCGGATAGGCTAGCTCAATTTCTTGCTGCATAGCTGCCTTCAAGTCTTCAAAAGCCTTCACTCATTCCTCCGTCCAGTCAATAGTAGCATTTTTCCTTCCACCAGTCTAGCTGGACAAACACTTTTGGATGGAGGAACAGTTCGAGATAAATTTCCGCTGTAAGTTGATCAAGCCGAGGAACTCTTGCAGCTGACCCAACTTTTCTGGGCGGGAAAATGCCGTACTTTCTCAATATATGCTCGAGACTTCCGCAATCCGGTGCCACTATTAATGTGTCCCAGGAACTCAACAGACAAACGCACCCAATTACACTTACTAGCCTTAATCTTAATACCATATTGTGCTAGTGTTTTGAGTACTTCTCCAAGCAGGGAGAGATGGCGCTCCAAGGTTTCTTCCATTATTAAAATGTCATCAATATTTATTACAACTTTTGACCAGGGAAACTCACGCAGCACTGCCTGCATCTCTCGCTGAAAAGAAGCTGGTGCATTCTTCAGTCCAAAGCTTAGTCGCTTGAAATGAAAATGGGAGTAAGGTGTCGAAAATGCCGTGTAGTTCCTTGAGTCTGGATGTATAGGAACCTGGTAATATCCCCGCACCAAATCAAGTGTGGTAAAGAATTTATTCCCTTTGAGGCTGTACACTGCATCTACCAGGTTAGGGAGAGGATAGCAATCAGGTTTTGTGACCTTGTTCAATCGCGTGTAGTCAACACACAGACGAAGCGTACCATCTTTTTTCCTGATGGGCACCACCGGTGAAGACCATTCTGACATGCTAGGCTCAATTACATCTAACCGATGCAATTCCTTACAGTGATCTTCAATTTCTCGAGCAATAGGCTCTGGAAATCCCCTGGGTCGCTGATAGATGGGCGTTTCATCATACAATTTTATTTCATAGGCGCTAACAGCTGCCAATCCAATTTCCTCATGCCCATCACTTAAAACAGAAGGCACTAACTTGATCACTTCAATCACCTTCTGCCGGGCAGATGCATCAAGGTGTGCAAGGTCAACCATGGTTTCAACTTGGTTCACTTGAGAGACTGCAGCTGGCTCATCAATCTCAACCTCAGCCACCGATGAGACCTGCCCCAGATGGCATCCTTTCTTGACGGTCACCTTTTTAGGTCCATAATTGGCTACGAGTACATGCATCAAGTTAGGCTCCAACAATCCACTCATTGTAGATACTGCTGCAGAATGTTGCATCTGCTCCACCAAAAGAATGGAAGCTAAATTCACGGAGGACTTGGCATCAGCAGGAGCATCGAGAGAAACCGGCACACTTCGCAACTCACCCGGACAAACATCAACTGAAGAGGTAGCAACACAGCACACCCCTCGTACTGAGGTTGACAAATTTCCCTCTTGATCTACATAGAAGTCCACAGCTGAACCTCCTGGAAAATGTTTAGTAATTCTCCGCTGCGACACACAAACTTCCAAACGATTGGTTGTCAAAAAATCCGTGCCCAGCAGGATCCCACGACTTGTCTGAATTTCAGAGGGTACCACAACAAATGCCACCATCACCTTCACATGCTTCAGACTGACTTCAAGCGTAACACATCCAAGAGATGGCACTGAGGTACTACTAACAATTCCTTTGATCAGGAACTTTTTAGTACAATCTATAATAGATTGTGGAGGAAGCAACCGTTCACTGATAAGGCTTCTTTCCGCTCCAAAGTCTATAAGAGCAAGCTCACACTTATCGCTTAATTGTACCTTGATGTGCAGCAATGCTACCGGCAAGGCATGAGAAAGATTAATAACAGTTGTGACCCAAACTGGCTCAACCGGATCCATGACTACTGGAACAGGAGAGTTTTCAAAAGGCAGAGGTCTCTCACCAAGATAGCCCTCGTCCTCCACCTCAGAACGGTTATCTGATGGGTTTTCACTGCAAACAGACTCGCGGATCACATCATCCCCAGCTGAGACGTGTTCATCTATTGGCCCACCACCTGCACCTGTCGGAAAACTGACAATTCCCTCGACTGCAGAGGCCTCGGAACATCTTCTCCCCAGCAACTGCGTCAAGGATGCCTCAGCCTCCCGACCCACTGGTGGGTTGTGGACCTCGGCGGTAACCATGATTGTTTTTAATTGAGGCTGCTCCACCAATTCCGGACTATCGCCTCCATGCCCAGATGGTTTTTGTTTAACGCTGGTGATGAGCTTCTTCTAGAAGAACACTTCACTCCAGACAGATGCGGGCCGCCACAATTAGGGCACTTGAGTGCATTTCCCCTGGCCCTTTTCTTATATTTTGGACAAGCTCGTCTGTGGTGATTTGGACTACCACAAATTAAGCACTCTCCGTTCTTGAGCCAACAGTCATCAACCGAATGGCGAGACTTACCACACCAGTCACAAAACTGCATGTCTCCTCTGTTAACATTTACAGCACGCGTTAGCCGATTGGGAGATGTTTCCATCCTTTTCCTGAACTCTTTAGGGCACGGATGAGGATCACCTCTACCTTCACATTGGTCACTTCATCCTCGCATTTCCACTCCCTCCTCATACCAAGTCAGGGACTCATCTCGCAACCTAATAGGTGGGCGTCTGTCCGATTCCCTGGGAACAGCTCCTTATCCGATCCACAAATCTTCTTCCTCTTGGACGGTGCGTGGGGCTTCATGTTTGAATCTCCGATCCCAAATGGCCTTATCTTCTTTTTCCGCCATGTTCAACACATCACCCCAAGTCAGCTTCCTGCCTAACCCCATCATCTCCTTTATCTCTTGCTTTTGGCGCAACTTTTCATTGAATGCCGCAGGGGTTGCATGGTAGAAGCTTTCCATCATCTTCTTCACACATTCCTGCTTATTATGAGGATAGGCTTTGCGGGCGATTTCTTGTATTCTCATGGCAAAAAGTTTATAGGATTCACCGATGCCAAACTTCATGGTTTTCATTTCATTTTTCCGTCGTCGTGACCCGTGCACTTCTCGAGTTCTATACCACTCCAGAAGTTTTTCCTTCAATACTGGGTAACGTTTATCACACCCTCTAAAAGCATGGTACGCGTCCAAAGCCTCGCCCTGAAGGAAACGTCCAAGCTCCATGGCACACTCTTGTTCTCCCCCACGGTATTTTGCCTTGAAGTATCGTTCGGATATCTCCATGTATTTGCAAAGACTGTACGAACTTCCTACGTCGAATGTAGGTGGAGTACCAACGCAATAGCGACCAACCTGAGAGGGGCGCACTCCAGAGCAGTCATCATCCTCGGAACTATCCGACGAGTCAATGACCACATCCTCAATGGGGACCGCTCAATTGCGACGAGCCCTCTGCCTTGGCGATGAACAAGCTGAAGGTTGCAGGTCACTCAAACTGGGACCAACCAAACCTAACGGTGCAGATCTGCTCTTCACCCGTACAGAGGCACTCTCCATGGAGCGTTGCTGCTGGTCGCGAGCTTGCTCATTGTCCAATCGTCGCTGCAATGTCACATTATAGTCTCCTGGCCTCTGAAACTGTGACCAATTAGGGCTCAGCATCATGCCCTCAAGAAGTTTACTCCAAGTAGCATAAGAGTACTCACCAACCTGAGCCTCAGACGACATCAACGGGAATATTTTCTCAGACTTTGCTTTTGTAGCGAAACCAGCCGGTTAATTGTTTCACCACTAGGAAGCCGACTTGTCAGGATGCCGACCAGGCAGGGGTTAGCTTACTCCGGCTAAATAGCTAGGCCCGGACACTAGATTAAGTTACGGCACGGATAAGTAACAACAAGTATATTTAAAAGTCGAGAAGTAATACATAAGAACACATTCAGAGTCAGGGCGTGTCTTGCGGGAGCCTTCTCTCTACACGAGATCGTAACTCTTCCGCCGACTGCAACACCCCGCAAAAGCAAGTGACAACTAAACCACTATAGTAAAAGAGGGCGTAGGATTCGCCAAGCACGGAATAGGACTCACAAGCATCAGGCAAGAAGCTTTATTTAGCTTGCTCGTAGACAAGTGCACTGTACAAAGGTCCTAACGCAACAGACTCGCTACCGTCGTGCAACCGCGAACTTTGGCTTCAGAATGGCCCAAGCCAGGCAGTCGCAGGACGGAGCTCTATGTACATAACAGCGGTACCCTCAAGGTACAAAACACGTAGTGAAATATTTTCACTACACTCTCAAAAGCAATACATGGCCATGCAAACTCTTAAGCAATGGAACTGCCGTGCACATCTTCTGGGTGAAGGTAGGGAAGAACAAACGCGCCATCCTGTCCAAGCTGTAGAGAACCATTTCTGGATCACGAAGTTCAACGATGCGGAAGTCCAAGAAATCACCACGAATTTGAGGTTGACTCAACTGAAGAAGAAATGCCTGGAGTCTCACAAAAAATATAACAAGACTTTCCTCATTATTTGGTCTGAAGGATCTGTTCCGCTCATGGCACGCTGAATCTTCTACAATGCCGCGTTGAGACTCCAAACAACATTCTGCTGGTGCCGCTTTTATCATGTTATGGGCAGCCAGAAGTTCATCCAAACTCTCTTCGTAAAGTTCCACTCCACCCGAGTTTCCCAGCGAACGACGACTTGCCACCACACGTCGGCTGTTAATGGTTCCATCAAGAGCTCCTTCCCGGTGCGCTGATTTGTCCTCATCCTGTTGTGACAACACTGACGGGCGTGCTATTGCGAGAGCTGCAGAAGGACTCTCCTCAGCAGCACCCATACCGCACACCTCGGCCGGTGGACCTGGCATTCTAGAGGATTCTCTAATCCCAATTGAATTTATTGACTCCTGTTTTCGAGTCCCTGTTCGGGTAAAAAAATGTTAAGAGGACGTCACCTACTAGGATAATAATGATGGCCTCCCAACTCCCCTTATAGCCATCCTATACTTCCAATGTTTAGTTAGGTTAATCATTTATTGAACTTTATTTCAAAATTATAACAGGAGGTTTAAAAGTAAAATATATTAAAATGAGGGACAGCTAACGAACAAAAACAAACAAACCACAGTCCACACAACCGGGCTACGGGTATAAGCTCTCGAAGCTCTCTGCAAAATAATTAACCTAAGATCTAATAACATAATCACTCAACAATCTATACATCAAAGCCTGACCATAGTCAGCAAGAACCAACTAACGTTTATAATAGGCACTTTTAAAACCATTCTTTATTACAATATACCATTTCAATTTCAAATATCTAAAATTTCACATTTCCGCAATCTACTCACCATGAAATGAAAACGCCGACGCGATTAAACTCTTTACACACACGAACCTAATGCATAGCCTGCTCAATCTGCAAAACATGGAGCACAAGTGATGGAGAGCACTCAATAAATAATTTAATACGAGCTGCTCGAGTCAGCAGTCACCACAAAAAAAAATCAATGACACATAGCAAACTGCACAGAGCTGACTTGGAGCTGGGGGAGCGTCAATTCCCCTATGAGCTGACCTCATTTCCAGCAGCAAAGTTTTGATGCCTGTTTACAAAGTGATTGAACAGTATCCCATTCACAATTGGAACTATCTGCTAACTCAAACTGGGCCAAGTGGGCTTTGACACCAGCATGACCCACTCATAGCCTTGCCAGTAAAAGTTCAGCTGTGTGAGATTTATTTAAGGCCCAAGGCCAGTTCTCAATGTTATCCCTTATTTGGGTCAAAGACCAACTTTTTTCCAGATGCCTTGACTGTATGTACTCAGCCAGGAGCAATATCGGAGCAAATGAGCTTCGTTAGCAGAGAGGTCCGCCGCCTCATTACTCCACTCCCTCTTTCTTTATAACCATGGATGAACTGAAATTTAATTTCATGAGAAGTAAAGAGCAAAGCTAGTTTTTCTTGAATTCTAAAAACAAGTCAAATGTAATGTTTGGGTTTTCAGTCTTGAGTTAAGTACAACAAATTTAAAGAATCTGAAAAGAACACTATCTTTTCACAGTCAAATAGGCTATTCTGAACCCACGTAAATGCCTTGGATCTGCAATCAGTTTCTAATTTTAGCATAAGTTTTTAGGAGGGGTCACAACAGCTGCTGATGCAGAGACGTTTAGCTCTGTTTAACATGAGCCATCAGTATATATATTGATAGAAATTGTGCAAATTTTGTTTGCTGCAGGGCATGGAAGATTTGTCTAACAGATGCGGAGGTCAAAGATGATACAGGAGTTTTTAAAAATTCAGTGATGATGCAACCATCAATATTGTACCACAGTGGGAAAGAGAGACCAGTAAAAAAGCAATATGACAGGTGAGAGGGAGATGAAGTTGGACAAAAATTGACTAGGTATAGGTTGCAAAGGAGTGTAAGTTTGAAAATGCACTATTGATCAATAGATTACGAGCTTGCATCAAAATGCATCTCTTCCTACAGTTTTCAAGCTACTGTAATGATTTTGGTGTCATTGGATATGGAAAGACTTGAGAATTACAAATCGTTGAATGGCATTCTCCAAATTTCAATTTTGAAATAAAAAATAAAAAAATTCCAAAGCATACTTTTTTTTGTAAAATTTCATACTTGTGATGTTGTAGTGGCTGAACCACTACTAAGTTATGTAAAGTTGATGTCTATGTTATGTGTTGAGAAAATTTTCAATAAGCTAGGCATGATCAAAAGTGTGATAATGTTAATGATTGTTCTAATTCTTACAGAAAGAAATTAAATTCATAATAAGTCACTTAAAAATAACATAGGTAGAGGAACTTATGAGAATTCTCATAAAATAAGTCTCCATTTATAGGCTATAAACAGAGGGACCCGCAGCACGGTTGCATCTTTTGAGCTCAAGCTCCATAGGGTAAAAATAAAATTGTGTGATTGCGATATGTGATAATCAAGAAAACATGTGATAATTAATATGTAATGTGTTCATATCCACTAAAGTTGGTGTTCGAGGTGAATAAGTTTGTAATTGTCTCGAGTCATACTGTGAAAATCGTAATGAATAGTGGACTGCTATGAGGATAGGTAGAGGCTGTGAAACACGTTCGTATGAATATATTGAAGATAAGATGTGAATTGTGCTTTCTTGTATATTAAATAAAACTCTGTACTGTGATAAGGTCAGTTAGTTTTGTGAATTTGAGAAATAGCTCCTGGAAAATGAAAGCGATAGATGAGTATTAAAATTTGTTTGTGGCGTAGCACGATTGACCAGGTTTATACGTAAATACAGGTAGATTTGTATCATGAAAAGAAAGTTGTTTTTGTCTGTAGTTATTTTGATTCTATGAATAGGTTTACGATGTAAAAACGATGTGCAACGGACATATTTATTGGACAGCAAAATTTATGACACCCTGATCTCCAGGGAAGGCCTTCCACTGCAGTACGAGAATCCATCCAGCGGTGTCGGCTGATCAGATGGCTGCTGCCTGCGTGGTGCACGGACAGGCTGATAAGCGCCTGCATCATGGCTGATCGGCAGCTACTGCTGCAGTCTTCTTGGGTGTTGCCTGGACGCACTCGCTTGGCTCGTTGACAACTTAAATGGTCTTAGGGCTCTCAATTGCCACCAATCCCGTCAGGAGGATTCACTTCTTGTGGAGTTGGTACATACAGCTCTACATTTGGGGCTGCAGGAGCCGCGGGCAGTTAATTGCTCTCAAAGAACCCCGGAAATAGAACTCTGGCCTGGAGCTCATCGTTGGGTGTCCTAGAATGTTTGTATTGTTAATACTGTTCGATGTGTGTAGGAGAACGTTAGTGTACACCAAGGCTGCAGGTGTTGGTTTGGTAGGTGGTAATATTGGTACCTGAACGTCAAAAGTATTTATAGCCCATAGTGGCCTAACAAAGGCTGTGATACGTCTTCCTTCCACGCCGACAATCTCGTTCACAGCTAAGTCGTATGCCTGTGATGTTTGTGATCTTGTAACCATTAATATCTTTTTGTTGTCTGGTCATGTGCTTTGACCATAGGTTTTGATATTGTCAGGCTTGGGAGCAAAGTTAGGTAAATAATAGATAGGAAATGTAACAGCTATGCCTAATAAGTTTGTATTTCTTTTGGATGGTATTTCAACAGAAATAAAGATGAAAAAAACAGTGTCAGTCATCAAGTCTTGGATTCGTATCTTTATCACGTGTATTAGGGATAGGGTTATTGGCGGATGCCAGCAAGAGGCGGATGCTCTCTATACGGATTTCTCTCAGCATTACAAAAAAAAAAAAAGAATTGCCTCTTGGGGAATGCCAGCACCTATATTCTTCAAGAAATTATACTCTCCTTCAAAAAAATTGCTTGAATGATGCACTGAAAAGGTAAGACTGCAACCAGCATAGCAGTTCACCCCCCATTTCATTCATGCAGAGTTAGTACAGAAGTCAATTATGCCATCCCATTTCAAATGTAATAGTCAGATCACAGAAAGCTGCCAAAACAATGGACTTTGTTCTCAAAGCCAGGTGTACAGCTTTCTTTAGTCGAGCAACCTGAACAGCAGTTGACATCCATGTCTAAAGCAACCCTGAGCATTTTGGAAGGTTTTGCTTTTATGAAGCATATAAATTAGTTGCCTATTTATCATGGATTCTAGTAATTTACCAACACATGAAAGTAATGATTTAAGACAAAAGGAGTTCACTGTCAGTAATTTATTTGGCTTTGGTATAGGAACAGGATGTAATTTCAGGATTGGAGGACATAAATTGAAAAAAGTGCCAAATTTTTTATATCTTACCTGGAAAGAGCCTAGTTCACTTTTTCCAAGTGTCTATTTAGTTCTAGAAAATCTCAAATCATGAATAATAGTTTATTTGCTTAATAACATTAGAAGTCATTGAAATGTGTTTAGTTGATGTTATTTTACTGTCATTGGATAACCTTTAAGGTTACCAAATCCTAGGAATGATGACAAAATTTGTTCAGGATTTAGGTTTAGTACTTAAATGTAATCTTTGATTTAAAATATCTTCAACAAAGAGCTTATAGTTTGTAAGATGTGATTATGGATATTGCCATTTTTTTCACGACTAGTGCTAGTTTAAGAGTACTAAGACATGAGTTGAGTTTTCAGACAGAAAATAGTTCATCAATGGGTGAAGCAACATCAGTACTCAGCAAGAGGGCAAGTGGAAGAGCATTAAAGGCAGGATAGGAGTATGAGCAGGAGCGGTAAGGATTTCCTTGTAGTCAGCAGCCTTTGAAAGGATGCTTCATTCCAATCAATCAAGCTTAATAGATGTCATTCATCTTGTTCATTGGTTTTACAAATGAATTATAATTAACGCCAGGACGATTACCCCAACCCCCCTTCCCCCCCGGTACCCATTTCCGATATCTCGGTGGAATGGGGAATTGTGTCCGAGTTCTCGCTTTCTCAATGGGGAGAAATCACCAGGCAGCACTGACGGCAGTGCCGGAATTTCAACCTTCTTCTTTGGGAGGGATCTAGGAGGATCTTGAAAGTCGATGGATTTCTTCAGCAGAAGTTCGTGCAACCTGACAGCTTGTAGGAGTACTTGAGAGCACAAGCAGCTCCGAAGAGCAGAGAAAAGTCAGGTGCACTTCAAATGTTGAATCTCACATGCATAAATCAATTAAAGAGATCACAAAGTCTTCCATCTGGAGAATCCTTGCACGAACATAAAATGAGTAATTACCACAGCCAAGAACATTTACAAGACAGAATTCCAGATTGAATCTAGGGAGACACATGGTAAGGTTCACCCAAGCCAGGGCATACCAACAGGAAGTGCTCAATCGTCTCAGGAGTGGAGCACTCTGAGCACAATGAGCTAGGGTACATATAAAATTTATTCAGGTGAGCAAAGACACCAACATGACTAGAGATGTGACTAAAAAAAAACCGTGCCTTTTTTAAAAAAAAATCATGTTTTTTTATAGAAAAAACCATGGCCATAGAAAATGTGGATTTTTTTTTTAATATTTTGTTTGAAAATAACTCAGCAAGAAAAAGATCTACATTACATTATTTGTTTTCATGTCAGATTATAAAATAAAACAGCATACTTCTTAATTCATGGTTTTCTATGGTTGTATGAAATTTTTCATTTTCTGTGGTTTCATGTTTTGATATTTCATTTATTTTACAATGCATGTGAATCACCTTCAACTCCCCAAATAGTGTGTTGTAATAATACATCTTTACTTATGGTCATTGATAGAGATGTGACCAAAAAAACCACGCTGTTTTTTTAAATATTTTCACAAAAAATCATGACTAAAAAACATGGATATAAATATATTTTATGTGACCAAAACAACCCAATGCTGCTTTCTTAAAAAACATTGTTTTTTTCACAGAAAAATCATGACTGAATAACATGGATATTAATATATTTTATGTGATCAAAAATACTACATTTTTTAAATATGTTTTTGTCACAAAAAATCATGACCAAAAAATACGGATATTGGTATATTTTATTTGACCAATACAACTATGCTGTTTTTTTAAAACATCTTTTTTTTTACAGAAAAATCATGACTAAGAAAATGTGGATATTGATATATATAATGTGACCAAAATCCTTGCTTTTTTAGACAAATGTTTTTTTTACATAAAATAGATATTAATGACTGTCAGGGATTTCCAAAATAAACGATCCTGATTGCTGACTTTAGAATCCTACTTCTTTCTGTTCTTGCAACGTGACCTCTTGGTGTCTGTTCCTATTACTTTCACTCTCATAGGTGTCTTCAGAGGCAGGTAAATAGAAAGTTTGCACCGTCTTGCTCATTTCGTTTCAATTGTTGTGAAATAAGATTAAGTCCTGTTGTCGCATATTAAACTGAGTTACCGTTTAAAGTCTTAAGCAGTCCGTTCTTTGTAGGCGGCACTGTGGTCGACACCTCAAGGTGCCAGTTCCGTAGCTGATGCCTGATCGCTGTTTGTCCTACTTGCTTCATCTTCGGGCTTCGGTTGTGCTACCCAATGGAGTGTATATTCTTCTAGTATTATTTATTCTGGGGACGGGATCTTAATTTGATGGATGTGATTTCTAATGCTAATAATTATATATACTTTATTATTTGCAAAAATGGAATAACTTCTGTCTGTAAAATTTAAGTCTAGTATTGAATTCGTGTCGAATCCCGTATCATTTGGAAGTTTAAGGGGTGGCTGGAACTCTAACAAATGTAGCAATTGTAAATTAGGTCAGCCGTTGACTTCGACAAGCGGCCAAACCCCAATAATGACTTTTTGAAAAAAAAACAGTTTTTTTTTTAAAATAGCATGGTTTTTTGGTCAGATAGAGTATCATAATACCCATGTTTTTTGATCATGATTTTTTGTAAAAAAATTACAAAAATGCATGGTTTTCTGATCACACAAAATGTTTTAATATCCATGTTTTTTTACAAAAAAGTCATGACCAAAAAATGGATATCGATGACTTTTTTGTAAAAAATACATGTTAAAATAACATTGATTTTGTGGTCACATTAAATATATTAATATCTATGTTTTTTAAATATGATTTCTTGTAAAAAAAATGGTCAATATGCAGTTTAATGCGTTAATGGAAATTAAAAATTCCATTCCAAAGAATCACTGGGTACACATTTGAAAAAGTTTTAGAAGAATGACATTCTGCTCGCTGATGCGTTATTTTTGAGTTATTCAAGTTTTGAATTTTAGTCTTCCATAGTAGTTGCGTTGCGCGCTTGAGCTGTTGGAGTACGCTTGGGTACTTAGTGATTTATTATTAGCCAACCCTGCGGAGCCTGAACCCACTTGTAGGATGTTTTAGTTAATAACACAATAATAGTTATCACTCAAAAATATCAGTGGGACTGGGGTAGTGAATACTGAAATCAATATGCAGTTGACATCAGTTTCAATATGGTAGAACATTAGCTAAAGCGTAGGAGTGAATACCGTAGATTCAAGTATTCATTTCCCCAGCCCCGCTAAAATTTTTGGGTGATAAGGTTTATTGTGTTGTTAACTAAAACATCCTAGAAGTTGGTTCAGGATCCGCGGGGTCGCCTAATAATAAATTACAAGAACCCAAATGTATTCTAACAGCTCCAGCTCAAGCGCGCAACTGACTGGAACTGCTATGGGACACGAAAATTTCAAAGTTAAACACCTCAAAAAAACGCATCAGCGAGCAGAATGTCATTCGTGTAAAACATTTTTAAATGTGTTCCGTTAGTGATTCTTTGGAATGGAATTTTTAATTTCTGTGGGCGCATTAACTGCATATTGACCAAACAATGTGAAAAAGGCAGCATGATTTTTTAGTTACATAAAATATATTAATATCCAGGTTTTTTTACACATGATTTTTTATAAAACATGATTTTTAAAAATATGATTGATTTTTTAAAAATGATTTTTTGTAAAAAATATGTAAAATAAAACAGCATGGTTTTTTGGTCACAAAATACATTAATATCACGTTTTTTAGTCATGATTTTAAAGTAAAAAACGTTTTTAAAAAAAAACAGCATGGTTTTTTTGGTCACATAGAATATATTAATATATCCATGTTCTTTAGTCATGATTTTTTGTAATAAAACATCAAAAGGAAACCCTACAGTAAAAGTGATGGCAGATACCCCACAATTACCAAGAGGAGTCTAAGAGGAACAGCAGGAGCCACAGAACTTATATTGATGGAGTAAAAATTCAGAGCTTATTATCTCTATGTCTGAATATTTTGGTCACATAAAAATAAAATCAGACAGTAGAGATGGTAAGCTCTGAATTTTGACTCCATCAATATAAGTTCTGTGGCTCTGGCTGTTCCTCTTAGATTCCTCGAGGTAATTGTGGGTTATCTGCCACCACTTTTACTGCATGGTTTCCTTGTGATGTTTTTATTACAAAAAATCATGACTTAAAAACATTGATATTAATATATTTTATATGACCAAGAAAAAAACCAGCATTTACCTAACAAAATTTGAGTGTGTGCAAAAAAAAAAAAAAAACACACAAAAAACATGTTATTTTTGCAAAAAAAATGCCATCAAATAAAACCGTTTTTTTTTTGCATCACTAAACGTGACCAACTCTGAATTGGCTAACAATAAATACATTGACCCTTCCTTGCAAGGTCAACATCTAATTGAAACTCTGGTTTTCTGCTCAACTCAAAATAGAATCTCTCCTTTCCAGAACTCTCCACCTGCCTCTGCCAGCACCCACTCCAATGGTCTATCATCCTCACCCTCAGTTGATTCACATTCTCCTCATAGCTGATTTTGAATTTCTGTGGCCCAGTTTTGCACATTTATCAACAATTTCATTGCCTGCTATTCCAGTATGAGAGGGAATCCACTGAAGGTGGATGCTGGATGAGGCTTCAAGCAAAATTCTCTGGATATTCCTACTAACAGTTTTATATGATGAATTAACATAATTAGAGGTAATACTCAAGGCACTTTTGGAATCGGGAAAAATGATCACTTATTGGTTTATAATGCAACATTTGATCAACTTATTTGCGTTTAGGATTGCAAGCAAATCTGGGCCAACTATTGAGTGAGCAGGATTGAGCAACCAAGCTGCGGATAAATTCAAATGCGGAATGTACACAGCAGCTGATGTAGAACCTGACTCCAGTTTAGACCCATCTGTATACACCCTGCAGCAATCCCCATATTTGCATCACAACATAATAGATTAGATTATTAGTTAGTTTACGCCTCCCTATCCACAACAAAGGCGATCCAAAGAGAGGAAGGAAGAAGGCACCATTTAGTATGGAGTTAAGGGAACGCGGAATCCATGCAGAAAGGGCATAGAAACGGTAAGATAAGATAGAAGTTTATGAAACAAGATTAAAGTTGAAGAAGAAAGTAGTAGGTGTTGAGAAAACAGGACAGCAGTGAACCGAAAAAAAGTTGGTCCGTAACAAAACAAAAACCTTTGTTATTTTAACAAAAAGAAAGCCTACCTAACCTTTAGCTCGGGCCCTCACATTGCCCCCCTGGGAGCGCTAATTCCCATAGATACAATAATTGTATCCCCCTGAGGGGTCACAACATAATACTCAAACTTTTTATTGATCTTGTCTGTACTAAGAGACTGTACATCCAGAAAGGACGTGCAAATGGGTAGAGTGATAAGTTAAAATGGAGCAACAAGAAGTTCAGTGTTTACCTTTGGGTGAGGAAAGGTAAACTGAATGCTATTCAGTATTTGCACTCTTTTAAAGGAAAAAAAGCTTTTACAGGGGGAAGCAAAGAGTCCAATTTTTGAAACAAATTTTGTAGGACCACAGATAGAATTGCTGTACCTCAAGCACCACTTAATGTAGAGAAAACACAAATACAGCTAAGAGGCAAAATGTAAGCTGCAGCCTCTATTGAAGATATAGGAGATGTCTTTTGAACTCCCAATATACATCTGAGGGCTGAGTTTTGGATTTTATTTAGCAAATTCAGGCTCCTTTTTGAAAGTTCAGGAAAAATCACATGACCATAAACAAGTTTGCTTCTCACAAATGAGATATACACTTGACGCAATAATTTTTGGAAGGATCCCCAGGAGATCTCAGACAATGCTCCAAGTACCTGCACCCGTCTTTGTCCATCGATTTGGAGATCTTTTAAGTGAGGGAGAAAGGTAAGTTCAGGTGCATAAAAAATAATTCCAAGCACTCATTGGGTTTCTGTCCCAGTAATGTGCTTAAAATTCAACCTCAAGTAGAGTATAGAAACATTTTTCTTTCTGGTGAATACTTGATACTTAGTTTTATTTGTATTGACTGTTAATTTCCTTGTAGAGCCACCGAGTGAGGACATTCAAGTACTCCTGCATCGTCTGCTGAACTTCCCATTGGGAATCCTCCATTTGTGATGATATTGATATCATCTGCATATGAAATACATTCAATTTTTGCCATCCAGGGTAAGTCTTGCAACATCACATTAAAGAGCAATGGACTCAAAACTGCCCCTTGGGGCAGGCCACATGACGGGATTTTGTCATGCAAGTCCACACTCCAAACTGTTCTATTTGATAAATAAGAACGCCGCAGCCAGAGAAGAGTGTGCAGATCACAGCCTAATTTCAGCAGCTTATAAAGGAGACCAGCATGCCACACAGTATCAAAGGCACTTTCTAAATCAATATAAACAGCTAAACAGTAGCCTCTACAGGCAAAAGCACAAGTGACAGCATTCTTGACAAGAGCCATGGCATCATGGGTGGATCGTCGTTGATGATATCCAGTTTGGTAGCATGAAAACACTTTATTTGCTTCCAGGAAAGAAGTTAGTCTGATTTTAATGACTTGTTCCATGATCTTAGATAAACATGACAATAAGGTTATGGATCTATATCCCTCAGGAGTTGCCCGTTTTTTTTCCAACTTTTGGGCAGATTATTCCCAATTTTCAAGCCTTAGGAAAGTAATCAGTAAAATAACTAAGATTGAACAAATGAAGAATATGCTTCCGAATTGTTTCACGTGCTTTCAACAGAAATATGTAAAGAGTTTCATCATATCCAGGGCTGGTCTGCTATATTTTCTCCTGATTTTTATAAGTTCACTTAGTTTTTGACTGGAGTTATATATGGTCTCCTCTATTTCTACTGGAGATATACTTGAGATGGTGCTCTCCACTAATGTGCTATGCAAGTCTGTTCCATTTATCTCATGTCTGGAGAAATAATTCAGTAATATAGATGCTATACCAGCTGAGTCTTCTGCAATATCACCTACCTCTATTCGAGGGCTTGCAGTACTACCCTCCATTGAACAAATTAGTCTCCAAAGATCCTCCACCCCAGTTCTGGAGTCTAGGCCACTAATGAAATTATTCCAACTGATTTGCTTTTTCAGTTTTATAACATTTTTTGCTCCCAATTCAAACTTACAATAGGCATTCAAATTTTCAAATGTTGGGATCTAGCCAGGGCATTGCGGGCCCTGTGCCTCTTTGCCACTGCAAGTGCACATTCATGATCCCACCAAGGTGTTCTACGGGCACCTCTTCCAGCTGATGAGGTTTTAGGGACATTGTTGTTTGCAGCATTTAGAAGTTTACTCGTTATTTTGTAATTTAGCTCATCAACTGAAGATGGTCGAATTAAACATATTTTATTGTGATACAGCTCTTACTGAAAGCCAGCCCAATTAGCTGCTTTGGTGATCCACCTTGGAGGGTTCATAATATCTAATTTTTAAAGGACTATACCAACGGAACACTCAATGGGAAAATGGTCACTGCCAAGATCTGCACCTCTCTGTAGGGAGCCACAAGCCAAGAGGGTCAGAGGAACTATACACAAATCCAAGGTGGAGCATGTTCCTGTTCTGGCATGTATATAAGTAGGAAGATCAGGAGGGTAAGTACACCTAGTAAATTATCATCCATAAATTGAATCAGGCTCTCACCAGTGGCATTCCATCTTTGTCTGGAGTCCCAAAGAGGTGCATGAGCATTGAAGTCTCCAATTATAATAAATACTTCACCCAATTGACCAAAGTAATGATTAAACTCATCAACAGTAAAATGAACATTAGGATTGTAGATATTAAGAACATCAAAATCTCCAGAAGAAGGGGACACCCAACACATAAAAATTCTAACTTTCCATTTGGAAAGGGAAAGAGTTTTTTTCACAAAAATATATACCAATTCTAATAACCAAACACATACCACCTTGTAGTGGCTGAACAACTACTAAGTATTGTACAGTTGATTTCTATGTTTTGTTTTATGTCTGAGAGAAATGCTTAATAGCTAGGCATGGTCAAATGTGTAATAATATTGAGTGTTCTAATTCTTTCAAAAAGACATTAAATTCATTATAAGTCACTTAAAAATAATGTCTGGTAAAGGAATTTATAGAAAATTTCCATAAAATCACAAGTCTATACATAGGCTCTAAACGGAGAGACCCGTAGCACGGCTGCATCTTTCGAGTTCAAGCCCCAGAGGGCTCCAAATAAAATTGTGTAATTGCGATGATACGGGATAATCGAGATAACATGTGATAATTAACATGTAAGGTGTTTATATCGACTAGAGTAGTGTTCGAGGTGAATATGTTTGCAACTGTATCGGGTCATGCGTTGAAAATTATAATGTATTGAGGACCGCTATGAATATAGGTTAAGGCTGTGAAACATATAGGTATGAATATTTAGAAGATAAGATGTGACTGTACTTTCTTGTAAATTAAAGAAAACTGTGTAATGTAATAAGGTCAGTTAGTTTTGCGAATTTGAGAAATAGCTAATGAAAAATGAAGTCGATAGAAGAGGATTAAGAATTGTTGGTGGCGTAGCACAATTGACCAGGTTTATACTTGAATACGGGTAGATGTGTATTATTAAAAGACATATATATATTCTCGTCTGCAGTAATTTTGATTATATGAATAGGTTTAAGATGTAAAACGATGTGCAACGGACGTATTTCTTGGAAAGGGAAATTTATAACACCCTGATATCCAGGGAAGGCCTCCCACTGCAGTGCACCAGTCAGTCCAGCTGTGTCGGCTGATCAGAGGGCCGCTACCTACGTGGCGCGCTGTCAGCCCGATAAGTGCATGCATCATGACTGATCGGCAGCTACTGCTGCAGTCTTCTTGGGTGTCGCCTGGACACACTCACTTGGCTTGTTGACAGCTTGGAGGGTCCTAGGGCTCTCGTCAATTACCACCAATCCCGTCAGGAGGATTTACTTCTTTTGGAGTGGTACATACAGCTCTACATAGGGTGTGGTAGGAGCCACGAACAGTCTATGGCTCTCAAAGGGCCCCGGAATAGAACCCTTACCTGGAGCCCATCGTTTGTGTCCTAGAATTATTGTATCGCCAATAAAGGGTTCAATGTTTGTATAATCATGGTAGGGTACATCGAGGCTGCAAGGGAGGTTTAGTAGGCGGTAATATCAATATCTGTGTACGACCATTTAAAGAGTATTTATAGTCAAAAGGGGCCTAGCCACTGCTGTGATAGGTCTTCCGTCCACGACGGCTTCCTCGTTAACAGCTAAGTTGTATGCCTGAGCCGTATGTAATAACGTAATCATTAGAATCTTTATTGTTGCCTGGTCACGTGCTTTGAATGTAGGTTTTGATATTGTGTTAGGATTGTGAGCAAAGTTAGGTAATTAATAAATAGGAAATGCAACAGACATTTCTAATAAGTTTGTATTTCTTTCGGATGGGATTTCAACAAAAATAAAGAAAAACGTGTCAGTCATCTAATCGTGAATTTGTATTATTATCATGGTTATCATCCATAAAGCAATAGGCATTTAGAGAAACCGGTCCGCGCAATGATATTGACCTGCGGCACGCAATGCAAATCCCCTGTACGATTTGGCCATAATATACATGGGGCGGTGTAGGACTATACATTACGGTAAGTGTCGTGAGCGTATAGTGCCTCCCACTACAACCTCTATTACAATTTTCTCTATGAAGCCACACACACTGATAGCCAATAAATTTTGGTACGTGAGCATTGATCCAAGTCTCACACAAGCAGAGGATGTCTGTTTTTTTTTGTATACAAATAGAGTTTTACTTCTGAAAGCTTACTCTGCAATCCACTGCAATTCAATTGAAATATTTGAAAAAGCTTCTCTGAATGACCACTTCTTTGAATAGCTTGATTACATATATTTAATTTATTTTGCACTTTTCTTTGTGGTCAGTCCTTGCTGTTTAACTCCTCTTGTTGAGCAAGGGTTTTTTTGAAATTCTGCTTGTTTTAGTTGATCTACCTTTTAGCCGAGACTCGTGTGGAGAATTGTTTTGATCTGGTATTACAGACATCTGAGGGTGAATCACATTTATATTGAGAGGCTGCAGAATTATGGTACTCATTCAACAGTTTACTGCCTATTTTCTTTTCAAAATGATTTCTAATCATACCTAGAATCAACAAACTATGTTCACATTTATATTCAAAAATCAAATTAGAGGAAGGCGCTTCAACTATAAACTTACCCAAACGTGTAAAAAGATCCTCAAACATGGGCTGTATGCAAGACTCAATCATTTCTTTAACAGAAGATCCATAGCCCACAGAGATGCAACTGTCTGCTGGAACATCATGACCTCTAGAACAGTCTGCCCACACATTTTGACTGTCTCCATCACAATGAACATAGGGCTCAGAGAACTCCAATACATTTTGGCGATACCTATTACAATTGAGATTGGGAACCCTTCGTGGCAAGTAGTAGGACCCCTGCGACTGGTGGACATCAACATGAGCAACTTTTTCTGGTTGAGAACTCTTCAACAATGAGACATAGGTTTTATTGCCACCAGTCTTGATTGCAGTTTGGCTACCAGGAATATGGTGATTGATAGATAGTTTCTCACCAGTAATTAGACTATGCTCTTGCTGCCTCTGGGAGTGGTTGTCCACAATTTAAGAAGGAGTGCCAATTGTTACTTCACATCCAGATGTAACTTTTCTACATGCCTCCAAAAAGGATACACGTTCTCTCATTAGAGATCTGATTTGTATGGAACTCTTAATTAGGGGCAATACTTAGAACTTGCCACGTGAGCTCCCCCACAATTTGCACAAGGACCAGTAGCAGTACACTTATTATTTGCATGATTACCACTACATATGAGGCAATGCTCCACTGATCTGCAACCATTAGCAAGGTGACCATGATGCTGACATTTAAAACATCTCAAGGGAGGAGGAGAGTAAGGCTGACAGGAAAGTACATGTATTCAATTTTGAGGGATTTGGGAATTTCTCTTCTCGTAAAACTCACTTCAACACTTTGGGAGACTTTTTTCTTTCCGTTCACAAACTTAGTCTTACCATTTTAATAGCAGTGTGGTTGTCACATTTGATGAGAGGAATCAATTCTTCAAGGTTGACTTCCTGGTCAATGGGACCAATAACATCCCAGGAGATTTCAAATGTTTCAGCTTGAGGTTTATAACATTTAACAGCAAATTTACCAACATGATCTATTTTTAGGACTCTTTCAAACTCTGACTGTGATGCATCTTTGAATTCTATGGTTATTATATTTCTACGTTCATTGACTCTTGCTTCTTTCACAAAATCATAGTTAAGCACCTCCTTTAATCCTTGAGCCACTCCAAAAGGATCAAGGGTCATTTTTCTTTTTGAGGCACCAATAAACTCAGTGGATTCAAGTGGTTGAGTAAAAAACATTGCACACATTTTGCTTTGAGATCATAGTGTCTTATTTCTTCAGTAGGCTGGATTTTGAGTGGAGAAGAAGAATTTCTAATCTTTTTTGATGCTTCACATTCAGATTCTGAGTCAAGATGGTCTAGGTTTTCTCTTTCACTGGACCGTTGGTTCATTTTAAACCAAGTTCCTTGAACAACTAAGTCATCCATACACTTAAGGTTTGCTGGGTCACTCCTGAGTTGTGAATGGCTGACACTCTCCTTGCCTAAATTGACTGATTGTGATTACGAGATATCTTCATGTAATTTGTCCTCCTCTCTCAAGTCACCTCAACGATTTTTTAGACAAATCTGCCATCAGTAAGTTATGTAACCCCCAAGAGGGGGTTACACACAAATACAATTATTATCTTACAGTGAGTTTCAAGAAACAAAACAAAATTACAAGAAGAACAGAGGATAAATCAGGCTTACAGCCTACCATAATTGAAATACGGCAGAGCAGCTCACTCCAGATGGGAAGGAGAAAGCCAGTTGCCAATTTAATGAAAATAAGTATGGAAGGATATTAGTTTTGATCTCAGGAATAATTACAGGTTATTTGCAACCTCGCAGGAGCTTGGCAAAGGGCAGTCTTTACTTGGTGAGCGCAACTGTCATTCTCCAGGATTCAAACCTCCGACACCTTCCCTTGAAGGGTGCGTTCTAAACCACTCAGCCACAGTGACCACCACGGTTGAAGCTGAAATTATGCAAAATAAGTGACCTAGCTTTTTTTTTGGTATAAGAAGAAAACAGGCGGTGCACTTGTTTCCACATTTTAGCCACAGATATGTCAGCAAATAACACAATTACCCTATACCTACTTAGTTGGTCTTCAGACTCCTCACCAATTAAAGGTACAAGTGCCTGATATTTGAGCTTCTAGGATATGGGGCATTACAAATTTCATTTGCAAGCTGGCTATTGGAAGTTGAGCAGCAGCTTTGAATCAAACTTGTTACTAAGAAGCATTTCCAACTTGAAAGTTACATTATTCTTATTAGCCCTTTTTTTAAGACATTCTTTGGTCAGCATGCATTGGACAATCTATTAGCACATGGCTTATGCTGGTCTGACATCTACACCACTGGCACCGAGGATGTGGAAGTTTCAAGAAAAGATGCTTATGCGTCAACTGAGTGGTGAGTAACCAAAGTCTTGAAAGGATTATTTGATGTCTTCTGGGTAGTGTAGTGCTTAGTGTTGGTTTTATAATACGTTCTATTAAATGATAGTCTGTCGAGTTTAGGTCCCACTCATGTTGCCATTTGTTATTGAAGTGTTTCTTGAAAATGGGTTAAAGGTCTGGGTGAGCTAACAAATTGGAGCTAACAGTCTTAAGCTTACATGCTGCTTTGGCCAGCTCATCTGCTTTTTCATTTCCTGGTATGCCTACATGACTTGGTACACATTCAATTATTAACTTGTTAGGTGGTAATTTATGCAACAGCTTCCTTTACTCCATATGTTAGGAAGTGTTTGGAGGGTAATAG
>JACJUY010001785.1:88976-121316 GCA_014220935.1 Platorchestia sp. MABIK
CCGACCAGCCTATAAATCGCACATAATCGACCGTCACGTCCGTAATCCACCGGCGATACGCCCTTGATTTTCAATTGCGCTACAAGGGGAATCTATACACATGGTGTGTTCCTACACTGGACATCCTTGCGTAGTAACACGAGCGTTTTCCATCGCAGATCACCCACGGCATTGGAACAGCAAGTCAGGAAGCAAGTTCTAACACTACAAAAGTGGAAGAAGAAGAAGAAGAAATCATTAGGCGCTGACGAAAAGGAAAGCAGTGAACGTAAAACAGATGGTTGTGTGCAACTTTGAGTTTATAGCGGATATGACAAGAAATGTTTATAGACAAGAAATGTTTCTTGTCATCTTCAGACTTTAACCCACTTGATCAAGATACTTCGCCCACATTAAAAAAATATACTTCAACAAAGAGATGTAAGTACCTTTAAAAATCTTTCAATTCTTTTTTACCCATGTACAATATTTCTGACACTGACGTAGATTTATTCCATGTTTATTAACAAATTAAACACAGTCGTTTTCTTGGTAACCAATCACAGCTGAGATTCGAGTGCTGCTGGTAACCGAACGACCTTGGACAACTCAGAACGATAACTTGAACGCGCCCACCAACATTCAGCGCCGAATCGAGGGTTATCTGAGTTCGGTGGAGCCGACAGTGACTTTATGCAGCGTTTCCACATTTTTATCGAAGCTAATACGTGTGACAGGTGCATGTAGGCTTTGATTAGAGCTGAGATACTAGTGACATTCGAATTGCGCCTGCCTTTCCGTTCTTCAGACTTAGAAAAAGAAGAAATTCGCTGTCGTTTGCTACTCGAAATTCTACTCACATTTCATTCAATTTTAATTCAGTCAATAAATTTAATGTTCAAACCAATTCAATAGACAAGCTTTCCAAAGGCATGATCACGTTTCCCATCAAAAAGTATAGTTAAGAACTTTTTGGGTTGTGTGTTGTAATACATGGGCTCTTCAAAATGAATCCCTCTTTGTACGTTTGGCAGAGCATGCCGGTAGGAGTTTTTGCACTGGGTGGCTCCTTTCTAATCTTTCGAGCACTGCTCCTGGAATACATGCACAAAAATGTGATCTATAAGTAAAGTTTGAAAAAATCAAGATCATTGCTTCCTCCTTCACAGTCGGTGTGCGCATTTTAGAATCTTTGTTTATTTTACGAGATGACATTTTTGGCATGATTCTCAATCCGCCTAACCAGTACGAACAAGGTAGATTCAAAAGATTTTTTTCTTTTCTGAGTGTGAATTTATCTGCGTTTAGCTGCTTAATCTTCTGGTTTTAAAACAAAAAATTATCTTGATCATCACCAATCACTCATAAATCAAAGTTATTTCCAGACCTTGAGATACTTATTGGGCAAAATTTATCTTTTTACTAAATAACTTTTTACTATTTATGAGCAAGTATTTTCTTTATTGAATGTCGCTTGTAAAAAATTGATGCCGTAAACAGATCGTTACATCTGAATAACGTATATATTATATTTTTAGAGAGCTTCAATAAGCGCATAAAATATTCAATGTATAAGTTCATTTCTAGTTCTTCTCACGGGGGATGTGTCTATTTAAATTGTCTTACAGCATGATCAGAGGAAGACAAACGTTATCATACTCGGGGTCTTATTCAGCCTTTGAATTTTTATTTCGTTTGTCAAGTGGGTGCATGCTTGAAAATAGGGAATTATCTTTTTGAAATTTACTCACATTATGTTTGTACAAGTTTATAGTTTCCAGTTCATATCATTTCAAAGCATCATTCTTGCTTCATTTTTGAACTACGTTTATAACTCTATGGACATGTTTTCGTAGGAAAAATATAGACGATTAAGTTTTTAGCACTTGCTTCCGTCAAAAAGCTAACTACCAAAGGAACATTTTTAGTCGTAGCCACACCGGTTAAATTTCATAAATGATTATTCCATATTTGCATTTGAAAACGAATTTTAACAAATTTTTGTCAGTGTTTTATCTTTAACTCATTATGAACGCAGAAGTCGAGGGACTAAAATACGTACTTACTACTACAAGGTAATAGATAGGATCCATCATATGTGAATCCCTGTCCCTATTTGTGTCGTGAAGAATCCTGCTGCCAGTGGCACGTTTAGACGCACCACTTATGGGATCGTAAAACCTGCTTAGCCCAATCTATTATCGATTTTGATCAGCGTCATATTTAATCATATGTGACTAATTTTGTAAGCCCCTCAGCAAAGCTTGAGAGCTGCACAGGTTTGGCTTCATTCCTCGCCCATCAAAGTAAGGGATATGAAGTAAACAAAACCCCGAATTGGAATTTTATCAGTAGGACAAATCAAAAATTCAAGGCTCAAACAATAGCACAATTTAAGGATTCACTAAAGTTCATTAAATAACGTTGGTAAGGTCTTGACCTATCAACACACACCGCATGGCTTATTTTAATAAGTGAAAAAGTTCTGAATTTGAAGAAATATTTAGGGCCATTAGCGGATCATTGTTTATGATGGAAATGTTTCTTGTCTCTTCCAGACCAAGATACCTGATCCCATGATAGCAGCCTCTCCTCTCCTTGCTCTACAATCATTGCCCGAAGTATCTCGACAGTCAATATTTTTCAAAACGCTGAAGTGTGTAGCATAAACTAAGCGAAGCTCTTTAGAACACATAACCAAGTAAGTTCCCTTTTTGAATCCATTTTCGTCATTTTTCAATCACAACTTTTGGGACGATTATACACAAGTCTTTTGTGTTTTTTTGGTAAATAAAAATTCCTGTGCTTTTGGAGAAACCGGCCGAGCAGAAGGCTTTCAATTTTAGTCAAAATTTGCGAATAAATAAATTCAGTACGCTCGACCTATTTAGTTTCATAAGATTCCGTATCGTTTGCTTCTTGCAAACTTGATTTATAGTTCTGTGCTTGATTTATGGTTCATGAGCGCCGCATCTCATGCGAAACAGACTCGGGGAATCGGGGTATTCGAATTATGGCCGCAATATCAACGCAATATGAAGTAAGCCTGAAAGTTCATTTCTATATTAAAGCTCAAAAACACTGAAAACAAATTTTTTTTTAATCATGTTGTGGTTGAGTTTTCTTATTTATGCACAAAAACGAAGTTTAATAACATTTGATAACTGATAATATCAAGTGAATTTTAACGTGAGATCTATCCATAAAAATCGTTTTCTTGTGGGTATGGTGCTGCCACACCATGGCTAAAGCATTACTCGGAGTTAAATGATTTCAAGAGAAATGTTCATTGGTTTGCTGTGAGTATGAGAATAAGGATGAAACTATTGAGTTATTTTTTCCTTGAACAGTTCTGTGCTCCGTAATTCATGAAGAGCAAAATACCTGAGTGCTTACCCGGCTACGAAGTTATGTGTTTTGTTGCAAAAATTGCGGAATGATAAATGTGTGTTTATCGTGCTTTTGAAACAACTTCGTAGAATATCAGTTGCATGAAATGCTTCAACAGCAATCATCATGGATCTTCGAGAACCGGAAAATGACACAATACATCCACACTCTTTCACATTAGTAAGTAGAAAATTTTAGGTACGAATGCTGACGTACAAGTACACTGGAGACCCCACATAATAACTATTTATTTTATTTGCCACGTATACACAATGTAGCACTAAATTCTCTTAAGTTTGCACGAACATTCGTTGCAGTGATTTTCGTTAACAATGGAAGAAATAAATGTGGAGTGAGTCAAAAGGATGTTTTTCTTTTTTTAATTTTAAAAGGCCAGTTGCACATTCTTCACAGAGGAGTTAGAAACGCTCATTTTTGCCGATTATATTTTTTCAATAACACACACATTGAAAATGTACTTTGGGATCATTCGTAGGCGAAAACATCCTGATAAGTCACAATAGCGTAACTTTTAGTACTATTAATTATTGTTTGGAAGCAGTTTCGCTCGACAATATTTACCGAAAAAATTCGTTTCGATTTTCAAAATAACGATTCAAATAAGATGTTCAATGTAAGCAAAAAAGTTTTGTCCGTTTTTTGATGAGCCATTGAATGAATTTGAAACAAATACGCAGTGCGTGTAGCGATTGTTTTCAAATTCAGATAGACGAAAGTAGAACCCTAAGACGTTATAAAACACGCGCACCGTGCTTGGTAATCATGTATAAGCCGGACAGCAGTGGAGAAGGATGGAAGTGCCTATAGAACTCGTTCGAAGCGGTTTGCTATGCGACTTCAATGTGGGCTCATTGCAGGGTTGCGGAATTGGAAGAATAAGTTTTCGACTACGACTCCACCTTTTCAGAATTTGGTGACTCCGACTCCACCTCTTCAGAATTTTGCGATTCCAACACCGACTTCACCTATTCAAAAGTTATAAGATGAATGTGTTATTTGTTAATGGTTGCAGGTGTTGCAATCTGTCCAAATGTTTTTATATTCTTTAAATACGAACGACTTTTAAATTGGTAACGGAATGTTAAAATCCAGTTTTACTATTATGCAGGGTGTTGGAAAATTCTGCGAAAATATTGTAACAAGTTTAGTCATCAGAGCCGCACACTGTGATGGATTTTTTTGGCAATATTCAGTTTTTGAAAAAATTACAGCGTTTCTAATTTTCATTCCAAAAAAAACTTTATCTGTGAAAAGTTTATTTTTCAACCGATTTTGATGAAAAGTAGTGATAAAGTAAATCTTCCATTGTTCTACGCGCACGTGATGTCAAAATTTGAAAAAGTGTAAAATAACTGGAAAAATGACGTTCCAATTCAAAATAGGCTACACTAATTGTCACAATTATAAAAAACGAGATGCCATCGATGAAAGTTTATTTTCAGACCTTTCAGATGATGGACTGCATAAACAAAAATAATCAGATTATGTGCATTTGCCAGGAGGAAAACATTTAAATTCACTAGTATTGACGTGCACCCGCACATTGCCCTGTCAATACACCTGAATTGCATGGCTAGACGAACGAGAGTGCTTCGGTAAATGGGTTTAACTCTGTTTGAGGAGAATGTTTGGCTAAAGATACGAATTTGACAGCTTCAACCTGTTGTATGGTATTGACTATGGTACTGTGAACATGTTGAATCTCATTATTTTCACTTAAAGTAAACGAAAACAGGTTTCCAAGAACACATTCATACGTAGATATGAAAGAAAAAATTAAAGTGCAATCTTACAACACAAAATCATTTTGCTGCTGAAGCTTACTACGCGCAATGTTGCTATGGTACATGATGTATAATCATTCAGGATTAAGATGCAAGTTACAACAGATGTTCAAAATGTTTCTCAGTTTCTTCTATGCACAACCTGTACCTATTCTTCAAAGACTGTCGTACTCGTTCGAATACTCCTCGTTTTTCTGCTGTGTCTAAAACATTCAACGCAATTCTGGCAATCAGATTTTCATTTGATTCAAAAGGCGTCTCATACACGAGGCTATTCAGATGTCCCCACAGAAAAAAGTCTAATGTGTTCAGATCAGGAGACTTGGAAGGCCAAAAACTAACTGGTTCTCTACTTCCTATCCATCTGTCTGGGAACTTAATGTTCAGTGTGTCTCTTGCTGCTCTTGAAAAATGAAGCGGGGGCACAATCTTGTTGAAACCACATTCTGCGGTGAATATCAGGGGAACATTTTCAAGTAATACGGGAAGAATCCTTTGCAGGAGAACATTGTAAGTATCCCCTGAGAGTGTTGCAGGGGAAATGGGGAAATGTATGGACCGATCAATTCCCTACAATACCTGCCCAAAATTTGACACTGTACCGATATTGGTGTTTGTGTTGAACAATGTTGTGGGTATTTTTTTCTGCCCAGTGATGCCGGTTTTGATGATCAAAAACTCCCTCTCCCGAAAAATTTGCTCCATCTGTAACAAGAATGGATGAAGAAAATTTTTTATAATAGCGTAGTTTATTAAGAAACCATCTTGGAAAGACACCTCGAGATTGGTAATCTGCTCGAAGCAATCCTTGAACTTTTTCATATCTGTAAGAATTAAGACCGGTCGCATGCGAAAATTCCACTCTTCAGCATGATCTCTGATCGCCAGTGCATCAGCAACGCAACGGCAACTTGCATGAGGATGATACTGAATGTACTCTAGAACCTCTTGCTCCAGTTCAAGATTTAATCTTTCTCTCCCTGCGTTATGTGGACCTTAAAAGAACCAATTTCTTGAAGCCTCCTGAGAATAGCGGTGAAGGTCCTGAGATTTGGCACATTTCTGTTCGGGAACTTATTTCTGTACAGAATTGTTGTGAGCCTCGAGTTTCCTTGTGCGTCTCTGTAAGTCATATGAATGTCAACTATTTTTTCAGTTGTTAATCGTTGCATGACTGGGCAGTTAGCAGTGTTACTCTTAACGTAATCAAGTCTAGAAACAAAATTACAAGGAACCAATCGTCTAGCGGGAAAAACTTTCTTCGAAGTTATTAATTTGTTACAGTCTGTAAACTCTAGAAGCAAAGTTTAAATTTTTTCGTGTAAAATTACTCACACAATTTCTTTCTGGAAACTTTTTGTCATATCTTCATTTACTCACAAACATTAAGTTCTTTGAATGTTGGCGGCACGGCTGAAAATGCTATGAACCTTATTAAAGTTTTAACCCTTTGCTTCTCGACACTCAAATAGTTGAAGGGAAAAGTTTTCTAAGATAGTTTCAGTCATTACACAGAAATATGAGCAAATTGCCCCAGCATTTTTTTTCTGCACAAACAGGTGCTTCCTTCCTTTCTAAATTGAAAAACTATGCTCTAAAAATGTATGCTTCGACGCCGAAAAAATGGTCGGAAAATTTGAGAAAACATCAATTGAGTTTTTGCTTAATTTTATCTGTAGATACATGTACGTATGAAAAACTGGCTCAAGTTGAGTAAAAAACGTATTAAATTTATTGCAAAGCCCATGAAGCTTACACAGAGTGGATATCAATATCAAATTGCACGTGTCAAACTACTGGAATGTTTAAAAACAAAGTTGCAGGAACACTATGAATTGCCCTAATTTGGTCATTTAGTTCAAATTATTTCCCTACTAGTTGAATCACCTTGAAATTTTATCAATTTCCCTAAACTGGAAGCACTAGCCATTTGAGAACTAGAGTTCCTGCCAGGAGGCAAAGGGTTATAGGCGTGATTACTCAACAAAGTGACGTAATAAGGAAAACGTGCCAAGATAAAATTTAAGCTGTGGTTTTTTAATCATTTTATTCTAATCTACATTCATAATGTGTGTAAATTTGACCATGCTTAAAAACTCTAAATAGTATAACTTGTGTTTTAACCAAACTTTCTCTTCAAACGTATTAAAACCCACTTACCGCAGCGCTCACGTTCGTCTAGCCATGCCTATCTGGTGCAATGACAGGGCAACATGTCGGTGCGGGTCAATACTGGTGAACTTACATCAGTTTTCCTCCTGGCAAATGTACTCAATCTGATTGTTTTTTTCAAGCGTTACACCACCTGAAAGGCCATAAAATAGGCTTTCAGCTGGTGTTTCTCGTTTTCTGCAATTCTGACTATTAATTTGTGTAGCCTATTTTGAATTTAAACGTCATTTTTCTTGTTATTTTACACTTTTTCAAATTTTGACAAAATGTGAGAATAGAATAGAGCATTAAAACGCTTTAACTTTTTTAACAAATAAATTACACCACAGTGTACGGCTATGATGACTTTACTTGCGGTTAAAATATTTGCTCTGAATTTTCCACCATCCTGTTTATATCTACTAGTGTAAATAATCCTTCAAAAATGACGAGATTCGATAGCTTCCTTTAAAAAAATTTCAAGATATAGATGACAAGCATATAGATCCATCCCAATAGTACCCGAGATTAAAACATTCTTTTACCGCCTCAGACTAGTGAAACTCATTTCACAGATAGGGTCATTCATCATCTTTAAGAACGTCACAAACGCACACACCAACCAAGCAAGGAGCAACTGTGCATTATAATTTAGATCATAACTAGCCAATAAATTTAAAAATATTAATCCAAACCTTTTCACCGCGGTAAGCTGCATTTTCTTAACAATAGATTTAATTTTAATGCAATATTTTTTACTTATAAACAAAAGTGAGCAGATGCCAGATTTTTCATATTATTTGAATGGTATTAATGATACCATCCAAGCAAGCAGATTCCCACTGTAATAACATAAGAGAAATTACGCACAAAAACATTTATTTATTTATAAATTGATGGAGACACCTGGCGTTTTATTAAACAGTATTTCCCACAAAAAACAGAACCGAGTATTTATTTTCCCGTATCAGCAATACCATCATTTGAATGCCATAAGCATTTAATTTTTAACAAAATTGTCCTTCAAAATTTACTTAAATGCTGATGATATTCTTATGATGGTATTACTGGCGCGGGAAAATAAATACTCGATTCGGGTTTTTATGGGACATACTGTATGGTGTTGATTATTCTTATACAATGAAATTCCAAGTGTCTCCTTAAACATAGAAATAAATAGATTTAGGTATTTTGTGTGAATGATTTCTAATATGTTATAACAATGTTCAATTCATTAAAGGATGCCTAATGATCGTATCTGTGATACGAGTTTCACCAGTGCACATGGACAAGAATATTTTAATCGCGGGTACTATTATGTTAGGACGGATCTATTTCTTTATGATCCACATCTGGAAGATTTGTACGAAGACAATATCGAATCCCGTCATTTATGACGAGTCGTGTCCGCTATTATATACAGGGTGTTGGTGGAACTCTTTGTACAAACTTCGGTTACAAGCAGAAAATACAAATTTTAACACTTTTTCATCAGTAAAAAAATATCGAAAAACGCTTAGTTTTTTAATTATTGGGCTTAGAAGTTTTTAATGCTACGCTACAAGAACACATCAGCGATTTCGCAACAGACAGTAATAATTGAAATATGGGGAATTAGAATGAACAAGTGTTGGCAGAATCGAACATGTTTTATTTACAGTTTAAAACATTACTTCACAGATTCAGGAAATTTTTATAAATTCCTAGTCAACGTTAGCGACCCCTGGTGAGAAGCGTATGTGTATCTTTTGTCAGTTAGCATCGTGGCACTGAAGTGTTAAGATGTATCGCCTTACAAATGCACAAATGGCAGACATGCATTTCACTTACGGTGCTGCTAATGGTAATGCAAGACATGCCGCGAGAATCTATCACGAACGTTACCCTAATCGAGAAGTCCCTGATCATCGATTATTCACTGCATTGCACCGAAGATTGACGGAAACCGGCAGTTTTAGTGAAAACAGAGTAGACGTTGGTCGCCTAATAAATTATCATCGAGAGCAAGAAGTGTTGGAACATTTCCGTAGAAACCCGCGTACGAGCACCCGTGCCGCAGCAGCATCTTTGGGTATTCGTGACCATAGTACAGTGTGGCATGTATTCAACCGGAATAATTATCATCCGTATCACTTCCAGAGAGTCCAGGGTCTCCTTCCCGTTGATTATGGTCCTCGTGAGTGATTCGCGCAGTGGTTTTTAGATCGGGGGTAGATGATACCAATTTTGCAGAGTGTGTGTTGTTAATGGATGAAGCAACCTTAAGCCGAGATGGAATTTTCGATTATCATTACTTTCACTCATGGCAGCAAAACAACCCTCATGTCATCCATGAACGTCATCACCAACATCGCTACACTGTCAATGTTTGGGCAGGTATCGTTCACAATCAACTCTTTGGTCCACACATTCTGCCAGAGCGTCTTACTGGAGATGTGTACAAAATCTTTCTTGAAGAAGTCCTTCCTGGTATATTGGAAAATGCGCCATTAGGTATTCGTAGACGACTTTGGTTTCAACACGATGGAGCTCCGCACATTATTCTCTAAATGTGCGACGGTTTCTTGACCAACAGTTTCCAAATCGATGGATTGATCGTGGTGGTGCTGTGTTCTGGCCACCGAGATCACCTGATTTGACTCCGTTAGATTTTTTCTTATGGGGGCACTTGAAATCTCTGATTTATGCGACACCTGTGGAGTCGGAAGAAGACCTTGTCGCTCGAATTGCAGTCGCTGCTGGAGATATCGCTGACAACCCAGGAATGTTTGGCGACGTACGCAACTCGCTTCGACGAAGATGTCGTGCGTGTATCGATGTTAATGGTCGAAATTTTGAACACCTACTTTGATGCGTTACTTTCTATTATTTATTAAAGAACCTCATGTTATTTAAAGTTTTTCATTGCCCTCGTGTGTTATTGTTGAACATTAGTGCATGTGGTTACCTAGGATTGTCGTGAGTTCTTGAAGCGCAGCATTAAAAACTGCTAAGCCCAATAATTAATAAACCAAGCGTTTTCGAAATTTTTTCACTGATGAAAAAGTGTTTAAATTTGTCTTTTCTACTAGTCGCCGAAGTTTGTATCAAGAGTTCCACCAACACCTTGCATAAACATGTATGTTACTAGCAGGTTTATTCTGAGTTCCTATAACCAAGTTTGCACCAATTTAACGAAATTATAATAGTTGATTCAATTACCATGCTCAAAATCCCAAAAATTATGATATAAATGTAGATAAGGAAGGCAAGATTTTCACACTGCCTTTTCATCTCTGTATCTACACTATGCAGGGTAACAATGCAGTGTAACAATGCAGGAAAGGTGCCAAATTATGTATATTATTGCTGAACATTTTGTTATATCTCGGCTATAATAGGCTAAAATTGTTCTTTTTTCGTCGTAGGGACCTGAGGTTTTCGGAACGTTTTGTTTATGAACAAAAGCCACTTTTAGCTTCTTTGTGTGTAGTGTGATACTGTCTTTTATTCTCGTCTGGCTTTTTCCTATGTATCTGACACTTTATTATTTTAATAAAAACCCTTGTTCTTTTCATTTCGTATTTTTGGTGCAATTTGAAAGGTTTTCAGCAAGAAAATTTGTACTATCGAATTAATACAACAATCATTGCAGCTGAGATAGCGCATTGCTTCAGTTACAATATGTGTGTGACAAAGTGATGTTTTTGCTGGTGTTGTGGAATTATTTTTACTGCAGCTCGTTTATATTATATTTCATTTTTTCATGTGTCCCAATACCGAAATTGATTACCCTACATCATTTTCAGATCTTCCTTAATAAAAAGAAATTGATTGTATAATGCCGAAAAACTGATACTTTTCAGTTTTTAAAGTTGTAAAAACATAATTATAAAAATCGTTACGTCAGCGTGTGCTTACTTAAAAACTGGCGAGTGATCAGAAGATGAAAATTAAACATGAAAATGAAATAGTGAAATACACTATATCTTAACCTAAAGACTAGAAAGTAAACAAAAAAAATAGATAAATTTGAAGTTCAAGGGACTTGCAACACATTAACTAATAGTTTATACTTCGTATGTATTAATTGAAAGGGAAATGAACGAAATAGATATAAACAGAATGAATTTGCAATGCTTTCACTCACGAATTCCTGTTTTTGAACTGCAAAATATGCATTATTGCTCGAGTACGAAAATGATATTTCGCACTCGTAGGTATATATATAGATATATACCTATTTATATAAATGTATATATATATATATATATATCTGTGCGAACCCATAATGACTTGATTTAAAGGACAGTATTAGGTAATAGGTATAAATACGTTGCTTCGAACTTCGAACAAAATAATCAACGAAAACATTGAGTATTTTCTAGCTTTTCAGTAGCGTATTTTAACTTTTTCATCTGTTTTTTCTATTCTCCCATCGGTTTTAAAAAGTTATGAATTATTTTTAGGAAAAATTAAAATCAACGACACCCAAAATCGTGACTCCAACCTCGACTCCACCAAATCCGAATGAACGACTCCGACTCCACCACATTCGGAAAAGCGACTCAGACTCCACCACATTCAGAAAAGCGACTCTGACTCCGACTCCGACTCCGACTCCACCCTAAAACATGCGACTCCGGCGACGTCGACTCCAGACACTGACTCCGACTCCGCAACCCCGGTAATGAGCCACGGAGTGGACGACCACAGGTCTTGAATGGCAAAGTCCTAAATGCGGCCAGTGAACAGGACAGTAGTCTAACGTATGGTAAGCTTGCAGGACAGATCAACGTTTCTGATGAAATAGTTAGACCTCACCTTTACCTCCTAAGTAAAACGTAAAAACTGAGCAAGTGGGTTCCTCACACGCTGTTGAAGGTCCACAAGAAACGAGTGGCAGCCTGCATATCGCTGCTTTCTCTCCAGCGTACCGCATCCTTATTCAATCAAGTGCTTACCAGTGATGAAAGTCGGTTCTGTACGAAACTCCCAAGCGTTCCAGATACTGGTTGTCACCTCAGATAGCTGTTCCTCACACTGCAAAACCGCCTATGCACCCACGTAAGATAATGTTTTATGTTGGTGGATAGGTCGTCAGGTGGTTCATTATGAGCTGCTACCAACTGGCTGACAGTTCACTGGAGACCTATACTGGCAGCAATTGGCACGTGTGCGAAAGGCATTGCGCCAGAGGAGCAAGCACTGGTGTATCTCAAAGGTGGGCTGTTCCTCCATGTCAATGCCAGGCCGCACGTTGAGCGAGTGTTCAGGGATACAATACAGCAACTTGGGTGGGAGACTTTGTGCCATCCACATAATTCATCTGACCTAGCACCATCCGATTACCACCTCTTCTACTATATGGATAATCATCTTCGTAGTAAATCCTTCACAAATGAAGCTGACTTACGCCATGCCCTCATGGACTTCATTGCGTCCAAAGTTCCCGATTTTAACGGCAAGGGGATTGAACAGCTGGAGGCACATTGGCAGAAGTTGCTGGATACCGATGGCAATTTCTTCAAAAATTAAATATAAGTTACACATATTGAAGGCGCCACACACCTTCGCTTGGCATCACCGGCCTAAGTTATTCTTTACCGTCGTTTTCACTGAACACAAAATCAACATGAGCACATTCAGGTTGAAACAATAGTCATTTAATTCACAGTTTTTTTTTCTGTTGGTCGACATCACACTGGAACAGGTAGATAGATTAGTCGTTAGTTTTAGCCTCCCTACCTGCAGCAACAAATGCGATCCAAAGAGAGGAAGGAGGAAGTCATCATTTAGTATGGAGTTAAGGAAACGCGGAATCTGCGCAGAAAGGGCATAGAAACGGTAAGTTGTGAAAGAAGATTATGAAACAAGTCCAAAGTTGAAGAAGAAAGTAGTAGGTGCTGACAAACAGGACAGCAGTGAACCGAAAAAAAGGTGGTCCTTGACACAACAAAAACATTTTATTTCAACAAAAAGAAGGCCTACCTAACTCTCAGCTCGGGCCCTCACATTGCCCCCCTGGGAGCGCTAATTCCCATAGATACAATAATTGTATCCCCCTGAGGGGCTGGAACAGGTAACAGTAATTGGTAGCGCAATGGAAGAATGGCTACAGTAGCTATAGCGGTTACAATGAACGGCTGCGGAATGGCTACACTAGCTTCAGAGGTGACTACAGAATGGCTACAGGTTGAAAATAATACGAGTCTCGTTCTGCAAATAAAGGAGATATATATAAGCAAACTAATACGATCAACTTGGTTCTTTCACTCTTAAAAATCAAACATAAATCATTATAGAACGTTCAAAGTCACAGTTGAAATCAAATAAAACAGTAAATGAACCAATCTAATAATCACAAAATGTAGGCACAATCTTACAAGTTACCCTAGCAAGAAAAACGATCAAATAATCCGTGCTTATCACGGACACAGGTGTTGTACTTCTTAACCTACGTCAAAATTAAGAACTGCGGCAACACATATCATGAAGCATTTTCTATTCATCCTCTAAAAATACACGGAAAATTTTTGGTTACCTTGTAAGACTGTCTGTTGTTGACAAAATACTTTGGCAATGATAGTCGTACTCGTGGGAAAACAAATCCATTAGAATAGAAGTCGACTGTTATCACCTTGTTCTAGAATCTTTAATCGGCTTATTTAATCGACTGCATTTGAACAACATTGGCTTATTTCCATACTATGATTGCACGTCATACATTGTCATTATTCCTTCGTTCATCATAAATATCTGTCAAAAATGAATACCATTGCTAAAAATATGACATTAACTTTAAATTTTAAAACTGTCTCAGTAATGATTCTCATAATATTAATCTTCTATCAAAGACACCAAAAAAGAGCCTTAATCAATCGAGTGCTTACCAGTGATGAAAGTCGGTTCTGTACAAAACTTTCAAGCGTTCCAGATATTGGTTGTCACCTCAGGTGGCAGTAGAATAAAGTAATTTCATATACGTAAATCTGTGCAGAAGGTGCTGGATGCCGCTGGCGATTTCTTCAAAAACTAAATATAAGGTTCACATACAGCGAAACATTTTCTATTCTTCCTTTAAAAAAGGACGGACTATTTTGGTTATTTTGTAAAACTGTCCGTTGATGACATTTGCCAGTGTGTTAATCCATCACGAGAGTATATCGGATGAATAAAAGTTGTTATTTCCAATAATCAGGTGATATTATTGGTCGTAATACTAGATAATTACTGTTTGAACGAGGAAATCCCCTACTTTCAATCTAATTTCCATGTAGAACCAGAGAACGAAGAAATCAAAATAAATTAAATTAAATTCATTTATGATTTAAAGTCAAAATTCTAACTGAAATAGATATTTCGAATATTTCAAGCATAAAAACAAGTCAGAGACCAGCTCTATAGTTTTTCTGCCAGTATGAAACCAATCATTAGAAAATCAGTCAATTTCTAAACTACAGGTAGCAGGTATTTTACAAATTTAATTCGTTTTTAAGTAGCGCTCAGTATTTTGATGTGGTCTTATGCTGCGCGCATACACACTATTCAGCTTGGAGACACCTACAGGTGCAAATCGGTTACGTTAAAGGTCTACATAGCTCACTGTACTATACGGCGATGGACCTTGAAAACGTAAAATGACGTCATCGACAAGCCTGATGTAAACAGTATGACACTGAACTTTTCAAAGAAGGAGCACCCTTATTCGTTTACGAAACATATATTTACGTTGAGATAATGAAAGTACTTAACAAAATGGTTCTAGGTTTAACTATGGAAGAATCACGTCCACAAAAGGTATTTGAACTTTGCAAAATTTTGTTCGTGAAGTTGTCGATTGTCGAAAACACAGAAGGAATTGACTCAATGTCTCTATAAGGAATCCAATATTGTTTGGCCAATAACTTTTTCAAATCAACATAGACTATGGACGAAGGAATTCATTTTTTGTTGAGAAAAGTTGGCAAAAATTTTATTAGCTCAAACCGAAAAAAATTTGTCTACGATTATTTTGAGTCTGTAGTCGCAAAAGCTGATTGACATGAACCCAATTTGGAGAAAGTTGTCTTTCTAAAAATTAGTGAATTAGAGGTGAGCTATTTTGGAAATTTTGTAATCGAAATAGTAACTGTCCTCAATTTCGATGGTGACATTTTTAGAACAATCCTTCGAATGCATATTCTATGGAAAGGTAGGAGTATGACTCGGAAATTAAAATAAGAAATTATTGCAATAAACCGGCAAAATTCTTGTATGATTTCTTGGGGTAATCCAGAAGTATTTCTCCTCCCAATGGAACAGTAGACAAAAGGAAAATCACTTTTCTTTAATCTAAAGTTCATTAGGAATTTAAAGAGAAAGAAAGAAGAAAAGAAAAGAAAACAGTTTATTTCCAATAGAGATGGTACAAAAGTAACATCACTGGTTTTTAAAATATCTTAAAATTAATACACTTAGATGATACACACACATGAGTATTGTAATACCCATGTCACTAGTCGAAAAGAAATGAATGAGGGTAATGTACATTTAGAAAAAATCTCTAATATAAATTTGGAAGCTGGCTGCTTAACAATTATGGGGTAAAAAACAGAACACTTTAATGCTTAGAAGCCGAAAGGCTCTCAATGTTTTCTTTATTGAAAGAAAGCATCTGAGAAAAATTAAATAAATTTTGAGATAAGTCTCAGAAAACTGTGTGGGGATGCAGCGATAGCAGCAGAGCAATTCGTGAGCCGGGCGTGTCTCGAGTACGCAGGAAAGAGCGAGACACGGCGCGAGACCGGCCTGCTCCGCACTGTTGCGCCCCACCTGCATATAAATGTTACATGAGAAAATGAGCAAACGTTGAGATTTTACAAAGTCATTGCGGTAGAATTTAAGCAAGCTTCACATTCTCAATTTATCGTAGTACGGAAACACTGAATGTGAGCTGATTTGATTAAATTATGGCTGACTACGAAGCAATAATTTAATCAAATCGGTACCTCATTTCCAAGAATAATATTTTTTAGACTTAAAAAAATTAATTTCCTCAGCCAAATTGTAATGAAGAAGAGGTAGCCCAAGATGCGCTTGCGAAACGCAAGATCGGATACAGGATCAGATGCAAGTGCCAAGCACGGCATCGAACGAACCTCTAACGAGGAGTATCCTTGTGGGCCATGTCATCCCTCGTGGTGGTCGTCTCAGTAGACGATCCATTCTGCCTCCCCCGCCGCCGACGCTCCTCCCATTCCATTCCATTCTCCCTCCCCCCGAAGTCGGATCTAGCCGAACCTGACTTCAGCCATAACACCGATGTCGCGATCCATGAAAAGTTAGCAGCTCTAACACGGCTACGCTGAGGCGGATGCTTATCCGTGGGACTGAATGAGAGAGATGTGGCAGGGTAGTGTGGAAGTGACCTCCTGCTCTCAACCGAAGCAAGCTTGAGCACGTCTCCTCTTGTGGGAGACTGAGCTTTTTCTTCGTTGCATTTTGAACGAAAATTGGATGGATTGAAAGTTGGGACTAAATCTGAGGAGGCTGGCATGTGCAAAAAAACTTTTCTAAGCCTAAATTAATTATTCAACAGTACTCCTAATGTTGCTTAATCTACATTTGATGATACATGTAATTGTAATTATAGAGACAACACAATTTCGTGGACGATACATTTTCATTGCGGGGTGAAAACACTTTTGACAGTTTTACATGTACATGACTTGAAACTTTGAAACTCTTGACGCTTGGAAGGAATATCAGAATTGTTTGTTTCGACAGATGTTTAAAAATATCATTTCAAGGAAGCATGAAATGAGCATCAATATAAGCATGAGGACCACGAAAATTACAAGTTATGTATTTCTAATTAAATAATTTTTAACACAACGCTCATTAGTTGACAGGCATTTTATTTAAGTATAAATGGATGATCACACAATAAATGTATAGTTTTTTTACATGGATGCTTTACAATAATAAAGAGATGACGAGTTAGGTGTTGTTCCAAGTTGAGAGTGAACAGAAAAAAAGGACCAGTATCTTTAGTTAAAATGCCAGTTGTCAGCCTAGTACACCCAACACGCACACATACATAAATACAAATCTATGCATCTAGTAATCACAGCACATATGCGTTCTACAAAAATGCTGTGCGATGTACTGAAATATAAGATAATGAGCATAAGAAGTTCGTGACAACTTTTTCAGTGTATTGCTGCTTACAATTTCTAATGGAATATCGAAGCGAAGTTTAATTAAATATTGTAGTAAAAAGATCATTGGTTGATAAGCGTCTTATTTATCATTTGTGGGTGATCGCGCAACAAATTTGTATATTTTTTATGAATGCTTCACAATAATGAAGTGAAATGAAGTATTACGTAGTGACACATACATTCAATACACAAGTAAGCATGTGCGCAAATATCAGCGTAAACTAGTCAGTATAACCTAGCATTCCAATCGAGTGACTCGTAGAAACTATCTTTTGTCATGGCATGAATTTTAAGAAATTTCCGTACTAAAACTTGTGGCACAAAACAGTCTACCTGAATCAGAAACATGAAAACGATTGTTCTACAACGGTTCCGAAGTACAGAATAATCCTAAGTGCGGTTGTTGTAATATACTCTAGATCGTAAGAGATGGTATGATAATATGCACAACACTAGCTTAACAAGAGCATTTTTGGACGTGAATAAGAAAGAAGACATGAATGCCCGCCCTATAAGGGTTTGATGTTAGAAAAAAAAACATTTTCTTTGAAAAATGGTGTAGAGCGTCTGCAATTGATAAACACACATAGGTACCATGACTGTCTAGTTTGATGCTTGCACAAAAACGGAGAGGAAAAACATAAAATGCATCCTTCGGCTGGTTTACTTATTATAAATAGAGCTTGAAAATTCATGAAAGCAATAAAGATTATGAACTTTGTGGGTTGAAAACATGACATTTAACGTGTACAAGACATATAAGCTTTGGATTGCTTGACAATAGTAAAAAGAAATGATGTGTTTGGTAGTGTTAGAAGTTGGGATTGAAAAAAAGGGCGGTATGTATAGTGTATATGTTAGTAGCTAGTCCAGTGCACATTATGTGCACATATGCACACCCATATGCGCACATACACCCATATACGTATGCACATATACAAGTAAGCATGTTTGCAAATCCCAGAGTATAGGCGATCAAATCATAATACCTACGCATACTTAAAATATGTTGTGTAATGTCTTGAATTTTAAAACAATGAGCAAGGATATACCAGGTAAATGAGATTCATCAATACTTATGCAGTATGTTCTGTAACTAAGAATTATTTTTGAGACACAAGATGACGAGTTATTTTGGCTTTAAATTCTCTCGGTCTTTGAGGAATTTTAATACTCAGGGGAAGTTTGTTCCACAGTAAGGCGCCTGATATGGACAGAGCCTTCTGCCCTAAGTGAGATGAACGATAGTTGACTAAGACATTATTGTTTATATTCGGCTTTTGGTAGGTGACACTGGGTGGATTGAAACGCGCTATCTCAGCATTGCTCTGTGGAAGAAATAACGAGAACACGTATTGGACCCTCTGCATGAGGAGCCTTTCTTGGATAGAAATCCAGCTGAGTTTATTAAGGAGAGGGGTTACGTGATCATTTATTTTGAAATTACCGTTGCATACCACTTGGCTGTGAAGTTCATGAACTTTTGTAAATCCCTTTGAAGGTATTGAGGTAAGTCTCCCCATACTAGGCTACAGTAGTCAATGCGCGATAACACCAGGGATTAAATGGCTAATAATCTGGATTTTTCGTCTGGCATACTCTTTATACGATGAAAAAACATTAAAGTTCCGTAAATTTTTTGCGAGTATTCTCAACATGAGATTTGAAAGACACGTTTCTATCGAACAAGATACCTAGATTTTTAACTTCTTTTGATGCTTTAATTTTATCATTTACAACTGCAAGAGTAGGGACTGAAGTTTTTTTAATTGCATCTTTGGATCCAAAAGTAATGCATTGTGTTTTATTAGCATTCATTTGATACCATTTCGGTCGTACAATGATTTCAGGCTAGTCAGTATAGTATCGGCTTTAATTTGCGTCTGTGGTATTTCCAATACAGAACTTGTTATTGCAATTTGAACATCATCTGCACACATTGAGATCCGTGTGTTAGAAGGCATTGGAGGGAAATCATTAATGCAAATAGAAAACAGTAGCGGACCAAGATTGGATCCTTGGGGAACACCAAAATTGTTTTGAATGAATGGGGACAATTTTTTTTTATGCGGACTGCATGAGATCGATTTGACAAGTAACTTTCAAACCATTGCATGTCTACTTACAAGTTCAGTATTTTACGTAGACGTCTATCATGTTCGACGCTATCGAACGCTTTAGAGAGCTCATGTAGCAGCAAGAGTGTTACAGTCTTTTGATCGATGTTATTGTATATTTTTTCAGAGAAATTGAGCAGAGCGTCTTGAGTGCTAGTGTTTCTTCTATAGGCGTATTGATTTCGGTGGAGTAGATTTGACTCGTCCATGTGAAATGACAGTTGATTTGTAACCACTTTCTTCAATATTTTGGACATGACAGGCAAAAGGCTGATGGGCCTGTAGCTTGATGCTGTATTTAGGTCACCACTTTTATGCAACGGTCTGATAATGGAATGTTTCCATCGGCTTGGAAATGTGTTGGCTGCTATTGATGTATTAATTATCAGACGAATCTATGGTACTGTAACTGGGAAACTGTCTTTGATACATTGGAAACTGATACCATCATGTCCAACTGCCTTTGTGTTTTTTAGTGGGTATAACATATTTCTAAACTCCGGTAAATCGACAGGACGTGGTCTCCGCCTGACATCAGCCCTCGAGGATGCAGTGGGGCATGAAATTTCAATTGACGTTTCACCTGGATTGGTACACACCTCACTGAAAACTTGAGCCCCCACTTTTGAAAAGAATGTGTTGAAGTCCGTGGCAGTTGCCAAGGGATTTTCAAAGTTACTTTACGGTCTAAATTTCTATAAAGAGCTCCCTAACTAATGATTTCCCAAGTTCGTTTCGGGTTATTTTTAGCTGTTAATAGTTCCTGGTGGAAGTGAGTTTGTATCGCTTCAGTGATTTTCTTTAGAAGAATATTTTCATGTTCTTCATATCTCCTTCATAAGGTACTGTTTGATCTATTGTTTTTGTACTCTCGCAAGTTAGTTTTCTTTTTCTGCTCATCTCTTTAATTTCGTCAGTAATCCAAACCGTGTGTTTTGGCTTGTTTTTTTTTTGGTGACGTAAGATGAGCATTCGTCGGGAGCTGCTGTGAAGTTCTCGTTGAAGATGAACACTTGAATGACAACATAGTCAGATTGCATCATATTCTGGAAGTCGGTGGACATGTTGAGTAGTTTTTCTTGAAATAGTTCCGCTGAATAGTGCCTTTTCGAGCGATAAGTCATTAGGAATATTTTTTTCTTTCCTTTCAATATTAATGTTACATTCTATAGAATGGTGATCGGAGAGAGAAGGTGATCCTACTGTATTAAGTATTGCGGTAGGATTATTTGTGATTGCAAGATCGAAGAAAGTTTTAGAGACTTTGGTGATGCGAGTCGGTTCTTTAGACATGTGTGATAGGCTTAGTTTATACAACAGTTTGCTTAGCTGATTGTTTTTGTCCGTTAAGTCAACATTAAAATCTCTGAAGACAAGGAGTGATTCTTTTGCTTGAAGGATTTCTTTGAAGGTTTCCTCAATGAAATTTAGTGTTAGAATTAAGGGAGACGATGGGTGCCGGTAAAGGCTGCCAATGATTATGGATTTATGTTTATTTATTTGCACTTCTAACCAAACCATTTTAATGCCTTCGCAAACTTGATTCGCTAGAAGTAAAGGTGTTGAGTACATTTCCTTCACAAAAATACAAGATCCACTACCTCGGTTGGTTTTAGCACCATCGTAGCGGTATAACACGAAATCAGGAATGCTGAAAAATGAACTTTGGGTTCGTGAATCAAACCATGTTTCTGAAACACATAAAATGTCAATTTCTTCAGTGACTAATATTACTCTGATGTCAGCCAATTTACCATCCCGGCTTTGAGCATTCATATGCTCTATTTTGATTTTACTTATATTAGGACTTTTTAAAGGTAGCAAAATTACTGTCTCAATGGGATTGTTCCGAGGATTCCTCGATCTTGTCTACGTTACCCAGGGTGCTTGACCCAGCATCTCCTGTGTAAGAAAGTCTACTATTTAGTTGGGCAGCGGCAGTCTGTCAAGATGAGGTAACTCCAGTCTGATTTTTGCGTTGTGTGAAAAGGGCACTGTAGTGATCGATTTTATGATGGAGGAGTAGTGGAAGGTTATTATTTGATAACTCTGATGAGGGATCGACTGACATTTTCAAAACACAATGATCCAGTTCATCCAGGACGAGAAGTTTTTGGCCTGTCACATTTGAGATGATTAGTGGTATAAGGTCTACAGCAGCTTGATTAAAATGTTTGTCGTCCATGTTATTATCTATTAGGTTTTGCACGTCTCCGATGTTCTTGTCAACAAACTTAGCGTATGTGCTTTTGTTTGCTTTGCTCTCCGTTTTGATTGAAGTCTTTAAGGAATTGTAATTCCATTTTGATGCTGGTTGCTTCGTAAGTAGATGCGCTACTTCGTGAAGGAGGCAGTGTCCATTGGCTTTGGTGGGAGACAGCTCTATTTTCCATGATCGTTTCAATTCATCCATTGTGGAATTCATGCGTTCACAAATGGGAGTGGAGAATTTTTTTCATACTTTTTACCTCATTAAAAAGTTTGGAGAGGTGCAGTGAATATACGTTTTTCTGGCTCTGTGATGATTTCTTGTATGGGGATCTGGAGTGAAATGAGGAATGCTCGTGTCATTTCTATTTTCCTGGTGATGGTTGTGCATGCTGTTGGATGGTGGGTTTTCCATCGATTGACAACTGCAATTTTGCAGCAATTTCTCTCTTCTTGTTGATTTCACTGCTTCTGAGTGTGTGATTGGATGTTGATTTATACATGTACCTGAGAGGGGCTTTTCATCCTCGGTTTCCACATCGAAAAGCAATGAAAACCTATTTTTTGGAAGCACTCTAAAATTGTTTGTGGCAGAGGGAGGAGAGGGCTTGTTACATGAAGGCCAACATTGGTTCATGATGCTGGAGGTTACGCGTGGAAAGGCTTTCAACTTAGAACAGATATTCAACTCATTAAGCTGTTTTGCACAATCATTAGAGTATTCGAATTCTTCATTCAGGTCATGGGAGTTTCTGACACAGGAGATAAAATGTGAAGTTAGTCTCAACGGTGATCTAAGAGCCCTTTGTTGAAGAAAATGTTGCGTTTCTTCTCGCGTAATAGGCCAAGTGCGGACATTGTTACAAGCTTCATTAACAGTAACAGTATTAGCATTTGCTCGCTGCGGAATCAGTTTAAGACCAATTTTTCTGCACAGACTCGATGCCATGTACGTTGTACAATTGCTGGCCACTGCAGGCACTCACCACATAAATATGAGAAAAAACATGCGCTGTCATGATTACGTTTTTTAACTTAGTAATGTTATGGGATGAGAGGCTCAAACCTTTGAAACTAATTATATAGTTCCTAAAAGGAGGTGCTCGTTCAATCTCATCATAGAGATCATTGAGACGTTCCGAAGATATGGTCTGAATCTTGCATGCGCTATCAATGTCATCTCTGTTGCATTTTTTGAGACTAATGTCTCCAATAAGAAAAGTGTCTAAAGGTGATCCCGTATTAATTAAGATGGTTACTCTAAGCTACCATCGGCGTAAAATCATGAGCGCTGATACAAAAATTTAAAGCAAAAAGCGGTTTTGTGATCATTTGAATATTTGATACAGTGGAAAAAATCGACGCTGGGCTTGAGGGACAATTTTCTCTCAAAGCTTTATTGAGAAATGCAGCCGTAAGAGACAGCGTGTTATTTATTTCGTTAATAGTTTGGGAACTAGTCATTTGGAGAGGGTGCAAGTACCCAGTAAAAGCAGTAACAGGTCTGTTTGTATTGATCTCCTCTGAAAATCTTACGTCATCCTCGCAACTCACGCTCTGAGGTATTTTACTGCCAGTGCCAGCCGCTGCGCATGCGTTTTCAAATATAACTCCGCCGCCTGAAATGGCTACACAAAATTTAAAATTATAATTAAAATTCAAATTAGCCCTTTTACTCTCTAACTGGTCGCTCACATCTAAATTTTTTTCGCGTTCTAACGATGACGTTGGTGTTGGTGTCATCGTCGGTGGTGAACAATTTTGAGCTTTCTCAGTGACGCAGGGCAGGGGAGATGTCGCCATAACGCAATCGTTGGAACGAGATGAAGGAGCTGACGGCGGTGCTGTGGCAACTCCCGCCAGCAATTTTAAAGTGCGGGGTTGTAAGTCGAGTGTTGCTTGTGCGCAAGTACTTGAACTCGCTTCGGGTGTGTACGTAGTTGGTGTCGAAACTTGAGGATCTGAGACGTACTTTGAATTATTTCTAGCGGTGCCTGAAAGATTTCCACCCGTGTCCGATGATTCTGATTTTACGGTCAATACTGGTGGTGATTTAGACGTTGAGAGGCATTTATTGATGTCAGACTTCATGAACGTCTTTGAAGCCTTTGTTGTTTTGAGCGTTTGAAGCCCTTGAACTGGTTGTTTCATGGGTGAGGCTTTTTATTTCCTACCTTTCAGCTTTATTGTCGGTGCATTACGCTTCGCACTAAAATTTTCGTTCGAAACTGCATTGGAGGATGTTTTATTTTCGGATGGGGCAACCATCCGTGTAGTTGAGCGAGTTCTATATGGATTCATGGCGAAATTGAGATTGAAGAGGAAGAAAAAATAAAAATTGAATTTTTGTTCACTGAGTTGAAATTGGGTGATTAACTTTCAACGAGAAGGATTGCAATTGAACGATAAGTGAGAGCTTGCTGCTGGTAAAGGCTAGAACAATAGAAGACATCTCCTTGAAAATGAGATGAGAAGAAACTGCCAGGCGATGAAAAGAAAAGAAACTAGACTCAGAAACACACAAAAATATCGCCTTTTGATGGTCAAAGAAGAAAAACATCGTATGCTAGCAAGGCTGAGCTGCGTTCATTTGACCACAGACCTAGAGCCAGGAAGTGTGGAGGAGAGGGTGGGCTGGGGGGAGGAAGGAGTCTGGGCACAGGCTTGGCAAAGCAATGCCCTCATAGAGGTCTATTGTTTCAGACCTGTACAGGGTTTTCCATTTTTTTAACTGAGTTTCACAACGTTTCACATTTACAGAAATTGTTCTGCCTCTTTAACGTTCTACGTCGCTATTTCACCAAAATTTATCAATAAAAGGACAGAGTTACTTACTGGTAAAGAAATTTGAAACCCAATTTTGTGAAATACATGTCAAAATTAGGCTTCAAATACACTTAACATGAATTTTTTTGGAATAATAGATGAGAATTGCGTAAAATTTATCACTGTATTTTATATTAGTCTTCACAACACTCAACTTTGCTATCGCATCGGGTCTTTTTTGTTTCCACGCTTGTATTCCTGGTAAATTTATTCTATTTCACGTCAGTGAGGGTGACGAGGGGATGCGGAAGAGAAAAGAGGGGTGTTGCGGTTGACGACGGAGAGAAGCGGCACTCAGGGTTGCTACACAAACTGAGAGTGGAGACAGAGTTTGCGGTAAGCACAAGTCTGTTTTTGCACAATAAAACTGATCTCAACTGAATGTATTTGATGACTGTTTTCCAGTTTCACGATTCAATGAGGTAGAAAGCACATTTACGGACACTCAGTTCGAGTTTGGTGCTTAGAAAACGTTTCGTTCTCTCACATTTTGAAATGTTTGATGCCGCGTTTACGCGGAGCGTCTGTTCACCTCCGCACCGGCCGAGCTTCACCAAACAAAACGAGGAACACTGCTCGTAGGTTATGCATTATTTAAAATTACATATCGTCGAATCTAAAAAACATTTCGGAGTCCTGCTCCATCCTCAGTGAGTACAGTCTGAAAAAACGTAAGAAAACAAAAGTTCGTCAGACATGTTACAAAATAAAAATTGATAAAAAAACTCATGTAAAAACTTCCAGCGGATAAGAACTATTAATATTGTTTAAAACGGGTTTTTCTTTAGCTATTTACAATGATTCTAAAATTCTTAGTTCCCAATTATTGAAAGCATTGCACAATATTTCAAATTGGTCTTCAGCGACTCCAGCACCACACTGCTCTGCACGGAGTCGCACAGACGAATGAGGCGACTGCGCAAGAGGCCTCTCGGTACGATAACTAACTCCGCGATTTTGGGCAATCCTTATATAAAACGGCAAGGTCGTCATGTCGACATAGCCTGATGTACACTAAACACAACTAAATTTGTAAACTAAGGACGCCCTCATTCGCTTCGGAAATACATCTTTACACCGAAAAAATGAGCCTATTTTAAATGAATTGATAGAAATTAGGCACAATTATACGTCAGGAAAATAGCGATTGAAGAGCAATTCCAAAGCTCTAGACATCTTAGACAACTAACCAAAGAAAGGAAAACTGTAATACAAGCATCGTACAGGGTCGAAATTGTCACGAGCTTTTGAATACTTTTTGCCAAAAACCTCTTAACATTAGTGTAAACTATGGAAGAGGGAAACCCGTTGTTGCGGAAAAAAGAGTGCAAGAAATTGAATTCATTATGAAGGTGGTTAAAACTGAAGAAAATATTGTAGGCTCTATTTACAAGTGTCCTAATCGTATTCACTTTCAACCTGAAGCTACAAAAGCTAAAAAAAACTCAAACCCAAACCTGTGAACGAAGGTTTTCGGTATACAGAGGTGGTGAAGACTCACCGGTTCATGCAACATTTGCATCTAAAAAGGGAATACAATCATGATCTTCGGTTTCGAGCGTAAATTGTGTGGAATGATGTTTAGAATTCAACTAGTCGAGAAATAATGGAACATGGCCAGGATCTCTAAAGAATACAAAAGTGTCGTCAGTGTATCTACGATAAAACGTGAGCTTGAAATCCAGGGGACAATGCTTAAGCCACTTTGTCTTCCAGTGGTTCATAAATATATTTGAAAAAGTAGGCCCCAATGGGAGACCCATACCAAGACCCTCTATTTGTTTATACAGTTTATTAGCAAAGATTAAAACTGAAAACATTGCAGGCAATTCAAGCAAGATCTGGAAATAATTTGGTGTGAAGCCAGAAATTACATAAGTTGTAGTAACGAAAACTGTCTTTACAATTATGTCCATGGTTTCTACTATAGGTACATTTGTAAACAAATTTTCTACATCAAAAAAAGCCATAAATAATTGATCTGCATTTTGAATACAAGTAATGTCTCGGGTAAACTGTGAGGAATTGACTTTTTTATAAATTTTTTTTTTCTATGTCCGACGAACTTTGGTTTTCTTACGTTTTTTCAGCAGTACTTACTGAGAATGGAGCAGGACTCCGAAACGATTTATTGATTTGACGATTTGTAATATTAATTAATGATTAACCTACGAGCAGTGTTTTCGTTTTTAAATTCCTAGTAGACAAAAGTTTTTGCGAACGTTTGTACATTCTAAAATTTAATACATCTACACAATATGATAGCAAAGATATATTCGAGATTTAAACTGAACAGTTTAAGGATAGCTCGAAGTAACTTTCACCTAAGTCTATTATAAATTAGTAAACGAGGCCAAAAAAGCAATTCTAAATATTATAACATTCATGTTTTTGCGAAAAAATTTTTAAAAAGCACTAAAAATTAAATGATGCCACTGCGATTTCGTCGGAATTCCGAAATGGTGTCATTTTCTTAATAAGCTGTGATTGTTTTTTCAACATGTAATTATAAATGACTAAAGGACTTGGAACAAGTACTAGAGATAGTACTAACTTATGATAAACTGATCAATTTAAGGCAAACCGAATAAACTTCTTGTACACAAACGCATTCCATTAAACCTTGTGATGCTCATTAGACTAAACTGACGAATTTATAAATTTGCCAGCTATAACCGATTGGAACCTGTTCGTTCTTAATTTAAAGTAAATGTTTTCGTATGGCTCATTAATTTTGTCGTCTCATAAATTCAAATTGGTTTTACAGCTGGAAACACCAATTTGTCATGAATGACTATGCCACAATCTTCATCAGGCTAAGACGCTACGATTTTTCTCATTTTGGCTAAATTCATTCTCTGCTTCAGCGTATATGTACCGTATTTTGTGAACACATCAGGAAAAAATTTTCGGATCATAATAGAAGAGGTTCTAACAGTTTTTTCATTTTTCCCCTTCAGTATCTCATTTATTATTGCATTTCAAATGTTTAAATCCAATACCATAGATTGAAGAACTAGGGATTTTTTTGAATTTATGTAATTTATCCAATGTTAAGGCTTGTAAAAAGTTGCTAATCATTTCACTAAGATCGAATATCGGAGAAATGTGAAATGCTTCTTTCCGATGACTCTAACACCTATCAATCTAAGCAATACGAAAAAAAAGTTACGCTAACGAAATACATTAAATATTGTAACCTGTACAATTATTTAAATTTCTACTACAAGAAATCTACAGCTACACCTGTAGCTAAAACAAAGTAAATATATATAACTTTGTGCATTTCAGGAGTAGAAAAACCTCTGATAAGAATTATCATATTAAAATGACGCATTTCTAAGTGTACTGAGTTCGTAAGCTAATTTCTACACCTAGCTAATGGAATAGGGTTTATCAGTATTTAGGATTTGTTAATTTGATCTACTTGAACAAATAACCCTTTTTCAAATTCACCATGCCCTTATATCGGAAAAAATAGTTTTTAATTTTTTTTTTGGATTACAAGAAAGTAAAAAGAAATAGAAGTATTAAAGTAACCCACAGCTACCCTGAGTTAGCAATGGCTGCCGGCATTTGCACAGAAAACATCAGTCATTTTCCCGTAGAACATTTCAGGGCTCCGAATTGTTCAGAAACTGATGGCTAAATTGTCTAATATTGACTGTTAAATTGTTTTTAGAAATTATTACAGCGTTACCCATTTGTTTTGCAGCATTAATATAATATTCTTTTGTGTACATTTTTATTGTAGCCGCAAAAAAATCAATGGCGGTAGCAGCAAAAAAATCGGTCAGAAAACACCCGAAAAAATAATGATGATGCAAGTGAAATTTCAGCCAACTTTAAAAAGTTGACTGAAATTAACAGTTCATGAAAAGTTTATCGTAGCCTTATAGTGCCCATTTGTTAGTGGCCGTCCTGTTCTTTAAAGTCGAAATTTTTGGACTGCATTGGCAGTAGAAATAAGTTTATTGATTATTTTTATTAACTTTTGTGTTGTGTCATTCTTTGAAAGCAGAAATTTAGCTCTGCGCTTATTATTTTGATCGGACAGGAAATGAAAATAATTTCTACATAGTTCGTAATGGTGTATAAAAGATTTTAGGAACTAAATTGCATTTCAATAACAGAATAAGTATGATCTGTCACTAGTTTTCTCACAAACTAGAATAATTTTTCATTTGTGCTCTAAATTTTTTACGTATTTTTGCCCTACATTTTTGCGATGACACTCGACAAAGCCATAAAAGGTGAAAAAATGATGAGGTGTTGAGTTGACATAACGTACGTAACCATGAGAGGTGTCACACATTTCGTTTTTTCTAAAGAAGAAACTTCTGAGCCGAAACCAATGACTGCGTATTCGCGACACTGACTTGCAGGCTTATCGAGCCACGTTGCCCAACCACATCCCATCCTTTCTGGGTATAAAGGTAATCAAGCTAAAAGGCTTGAGAGACTTTTCATAAATTGCTAGAAAAGAGGAGTATTGGCAAAAAGTTAATAAACTTGGATGCTGTTGGTTCTATTCTAGCAGATTCTTCTTCCTAACGAACTGGTGAGAGAACTCAGAAAACCTCTTCTGATTTCCACCTTTAAAAAAAAGAAATAAGACCTAGCCGTACACACAAGAATTTCCATAGAAAGTGATAAAATGTTTTTTCTAACATTGTATGAAACAAGTGAACCATCCTTCGCAGAGGATTCATGACCTCACAGGATCTACGGTTCAATTTTTCAGCGACGAACGATTGCAATTAATCAAAATATAATATATACAATTAGTTCAAATTGGCAAATTCAGAAGTTTGCTTAGTTCTACCACATAAAAAGAAGAATAAATACCCCAAAAAATAAGGAAAAAAGTTTAGCAAAATTGAAACACTTCTCAATGTTAATCAGAACTTTAGAACAATTATCTTGACGTTGCTTATTCTAATTTGACAATTAATTTGACAATTAAAATTAATAAATTATCCTACGATATGCTCTACTGCGATGATGAATCCATGAGTTTTAGAGTTCAAAAAAATTCATTTAGGCTTCGGTACCCCGAAGCGGTTCTAAACTAATTACAGAACAACCTTGAAGGAAAAGGCGATTTATATAAAAATGGGATTTATCCAGTCAACAAAAGCAGTGAATAGTTGTAAAAATATTGCACAACTATTCACAAATGATCGACAAAGAGAAATAATTATTGCAGTCTTTCCTCCACAAATTCCTGCCAAATGGTGTTTTTGAAAGTTTTTCATTGATCTACAAAATGCACGCCCATCCGAGAATGGTTTCATTTACAATATGATTATGTGGTTTTGAATGTTTTTGTTTGAGTGAAAATAACAATATACAATCGTTGATGTTCTTGGTAAAAACTACAATTTGTTAATCTTTTCAGTCAGGGAGAAACCTGATCGTCGGGAACTTCCATTTCAGCTAAATAGTATACAAACTTTTAAAACTGTTTTACCACATCTGCTTGCATTTATACAGCTTATGACCTCTATCTTCGTGTAGTACGCGAAACATTTGAGGAAATCGATTTATTTACCATTTGCAAAGAATAATGAATAAATGGCTTCACTTTAGTCGCTCAAGACATTAAAAAACTTTTCACTTTGTTTCATAAAATAATGAGACACAACTCATTCACCTAAATCTTGTTTTAATGTGAGAGGATGCTCTGAGGATTTGAGGATTTACTACACGCATGATGTGTTTGTTGTGCACAAAATTTCATCAAGTTTGGTCGAGTTTTGAACCTTCGGCCCTAATGGGTTAACAACGTTAAGGTAAGAATAACATTATATAGTCGGCACATAGCACTTTTTCCGTTCCCTGCGTCATTGTTTGGAACACGCACAATTGTTTCGCGCCAAAAAATCAGTCTCGAAATGTCTGTGAAGTAACGGACACGTAAATATGCGATGATACGGTATTGACGTTTCGATAGGTGAGGTTAGGTTATGTTACGTAAGGTCACGGTAGGTTAGTTTATTTAACTAACCTAACGTTACCTAACCTAAACTCACCTATCGTAACGTCAAAACCGTATTACAACATATTTACGTGTTCGATTCTTCAATTTAATTTACTGTATGACGTTCTTATAACTTTAGAGATCAATATCTCGAAAAGTAAGCATTTGTAAACAAAATGCCATTCATGTAAATGTCTAAAACTGTGTCCTTTTACCAGGTTATGACAACAAAATTTTAGAAATCGTTGAGAGCACTTAAGTAAATATTGACCACCAATTCTATAGCATTTTCAATTTCAAAAATCTCTGGAAATAAACTTATTTCAACCAAATCGCGCACCAAATTCAATGGAACAATTCGTTTTGGCTCAGTCAAAAACTCAAGAAGAAGGGATTTGAAAATCCCGTTTTTCAGTTATTTTTCAAACAACTTTCAAATTCTGAAAATGGAAAAAGTCTTCGAAATTAACCCCATTTTGATTCATAGAATAGATACTTGTAAGTTTAAAAGCTTTGAACTTCCTTAGGAGAATGTCTTTTAGGAAGGCGGTTCTCTCAAACAAATAATTCAAGCTGTACATTTCCACAAGTGATGTAGTAAAATTATTACTTAGATCTACTTCAACAAATAAATTTTTACTTTAGCCACTTGTGGGTCTGAACAAGTTTAGCAACTTCTACAGCATACTACAGAAACATTACCCTAAAGCTTACAGACTAAATATAATCTAGAACACTTAGCCGAATCGTGTAATAGGCTGAAAAAATATAGTGCAATACATGAGACAGTCCAATAGGGAGTAAATTAACAGAATAAATGAGTCAAGAAAAACAGTACAGTATACATTGTACTTTAGAAGTGATCCATTTCATGAAATTAGATTCATCCCACCAGATTTATTGTACAGATTTAATTCACTTATTATTAGAATTCAATTGGTGTGCAAACATGATATAATTTCACATTTGTTTCGGATGTAACTAGATAAAAAGTAAGGTTCAAGATGAGTTTTGAAATTTGTTCAGATGTCAGTAGGGGTAAAGTTTCAAGTTTTGTCTCCAAGATGTAGAAACTAATTGAATTTTTTTTTTTTGCAGTGGTAAAGAAGGCGGTAAAGGTCTTAACACATTCAACGCTCTCTCAAAATGGCCATTATGATGTTCCTACGAAAATCATAATGGCCATTTTGAGAGAGCGTTGAATGTGTTAAGACCTTTATACCGCCTTCATTTGCCAAAGCTTTATACATGAAATAACAGAAAAAAAATTATAGTTATGTGGAAGGTCAAAGGTTTTCTGTAGTTGAGAGAATCGTTTATTTGAGCATCGTTTTTCAAGTTCCTCACAGTTACAATGGTTCATTTGGTAGCATAGAGTTTGTTCTCTTTTTTCCCAGCTATATTTTGCTTTTAATATGTACTGCAGAAATGGCTGTATTGACGTCGAGCGCAGTATTTTCAGAACAATCTTAAACAGAACATTTCTTGTTAGGAAAATCCTCCACCCTAGGCTCATTAAGAATCTAATCTCGTATAAATTCAGTAAGAAGATTCACTGGCATTTGGCGTCCCCTTCATTTCATTGCCCTGACTTCCAATAAAAGTTTATGAAGCTTCTTCCAGCCTTCTGCAAATCAGACCACAAAAAAGAAGCTAAAATGGGGAACGCCGCGAACTCGGACCTGAGGTCGCTCGGC
>JACJUY010001786.1:1089-14375 GCA_014220935.1 Platorchestia sp. MABIK
GTTAGTGACGTGTGTGTTGGTGTTATGTTAGTGGCGTGTGTGTTGGTGTTGTGTTAGTGGCGTGTGTGTTGGTGTTGTGTTAGTGGCTTGTGTGTTGGTGTTGTGTTAGTGGCGTGTGTGTTGGTGTAATGTTAGTGGCGTGTGTGTTGGTGCTGCGTTAGTAGCATGTTTGTTGGTGTTCCGTTGTCCAATTTGGTAACTCTACGGGACCGATACAACGTTACAATAAAAGCCACATCCGTTCTCATACGTTACAGCCAACATCGCATCAGCGACCATAAATGATATTTCGAAAGCTTGCTTTTATGAAGATTAAGCACAGCAAAAGAGAGAGTGCATTAATTTTCAGTGCTGCTTGTACTGAAAAATATAATAACGAATACCGAAGATAAAATGCGTCAAGTTGAAGACCAAGTTATGGAGGACCTCGAGACAGTGAAATTGAAGACGAAGTCTGTTGAGTTGCAGGAGGCGGTGTGCGGCGTCGGAGATGATAGCGAAGTTAGGCGTGTCCAGCACGAGTCTTCCTCAAGTTTGTGGCTCGTAAAGATTTGCTGGGATCAGTCCAACGCTGACAAGAGGAGACGTTGGCTTGTCGTCTAACTTGCAGAATAATCTTCACGGAAAGGAGGGAGCTCGTTCTCAGTAGAGGACCAGATTACTTAGAGACATCAAAGCTCGGATTTGTGCACCACGTGTCGACTGAGGTTTGACCCGCGGTTTGAGCTGCGGCGTCATCTTGAGGCGAAAATTAAACTTATTTTGAACACGGACCGCGACAGTTCTGGTTTGGTGCTAGTGGTCAGTGAGAGCCTTATTCTACTGCTTGTCATAGGTTAGTATAATATTAATCTTATGTTGGTAGTGGTAATAGGTTAGGTGTGTACGGGCCTTGTATTATACTGTATTTGTGTTAGTCTTTAACACAGTATTTGTCTTAGGGTAGTGCTTGTGTTAGAATAGCTCAAGAGAAGAGCTGAGAAAAAATGTTTGGAAATTTATGATCGCAACGAAATTGGGAGTAGTACGTACTAATGATGACTTGAATTGAGAGTAACGTAGAAGTACCATCCGAACTGAACATCATTGAGTACTTAGTAAATAAAGAATTGATTTTTTAAAAACGGAAAATGATTAGCTCGCACAGTGTATAGTTAGATGATTGATGCATGTGAATACGACAATAATCGTACGCCTCTACATAAATGCTCCGGTAACATAGATAAAAAACATAAAATTAGTCTTGATTGCTCTGGCAACACAAGTGAATACAAAATGAGCTTAGATAAAACGTAAGTAAGGAGGAAAATGTCAAAAATTTTCGGAAGGAACGACGATATTTTCTTGAAAAGTATTGTGCGTTTACTTAAACCCATGTTCTTTAGATGCAAGAAATAACAATCAATTCCAATCAATCTAATTCAATTCTTCTAATCAATTTTACCGCACAGAGTATCATTTATTAGCAACGAACAAAAAATAAAAATAATCTTCCAAAACGAATTGTAGTGTCTCATCCAAAGACAAGAAGCATCAACGAAAAATTTAAGTATAAAGCATTTTTCAAAACAAATTGTCTCTCATCCATAGAAAATTCAGATTTCAAGAGCAAAATGGTCGGAGTTTTCGTAGCAGGCAAAGCGTTGCCGAACTTAAGTATTTCCCTGAATTTAAACGGAGACTGTAAGAAGTTTATCGCTCATTTCATTCCTTTTTTGAAGCTTTGCTCTTCGAGGAAAATGTGACGTCGTGTTATTCAATTTTGTGCTTACAGTAATGCAAATGAGGGGGTCCAAACATTTCTTTTGGCAGAGAAAAGACTGAAAAATTATTTTACTCATTGAAGATTTCTGAGCAATGCTAGTCAGAATTTTCACTTCATCTACGGCAAAATTATGAACTTAGAGAGTTTGATTTGAAGGACAGACGTCGTTTCAACGCATTTCATCACAGTTTAGCCAATGCGTCAAGGTGACAGACCCTCAAAGGTCAATCTCGTCTTTTTTAATTTCAGCTGCAGAAAAATAAAGCTCGCTTCCCTCTTTCCTTCAGGGGCCACTTTTTCAAACAACTCATGTCACTTCAACGGTGCAGCTGACAGCGTATGCATCTATTTCCGACTTGGCCACGCGCAGTTTGAGATGCCTAAAACATTATCAGCTTTTCAAAAAATAAAATGAAGGCATTGGCTTGAAAATGAAACATCACATGTCATGGACATGTCGGCAGAAGAACTCACGCTGCCAGCTGTACAGCTAAAACAACCTAAACTGCTCGAAAAAGCTGCCCCTGAGGAGCAGAACGCGATACAGGAGTTAGGACGTCCTATTGAACCAAGTTTGAAGAGCTAACATCGGGGTCCTGAGGGAGCGGCTTGCAGAGCTCACACTCCAGCACCTGTTTTCCAGCCGCTTAGCTCAGCACCAGAGACAGCAGCCATTGCTGATTTTTGAGAGAAAATTGTTTGTGTGTTTACCCCCTGTTTTCTAAATTTTGGCACATTGGAAAATCTTCTTAAAAATATTTTTTATGAGAATTATTTTTGTGTTTTTGCCCTTTCATGGGAATTTTGGCAAATTGGTAAATATTTTTAAAATACTTTTTGAGAAAATTATCTTTTATTTACATCTTCTGATTTGAAAAATATTTTTTTCAATGTTTTTGAGAAAATTGCCTTTGTGTTTACGCACTTCTATGGAATTTGGCAAATTGAAAAATGTTTAAAACTCAGTGAGAGATCCAGCCATGAGAAAACTAGCGAGACTAATGGGAAAACAAGCCATTCTTCTATATTAAGTTTCGTCAGTGATTACGTTTGTTTCTCATTATAAATTTGTTACTTTATTACTCTTTGTTACTCTTTTACTTTTTTTTACTCTTTTCAGAAGCAATACTATCCGTGTGGCCATGAATATATTTTTCCTTTTTGTGTATATTCTGTATACACAACTCCATGCCCCTCAAAACTTCACCTCTTTCTTGTTTTTATTTTTCATTGAACGAAATAGAGATAAATTTGTGAAGGTTCTCGAACACATCAGGATGTGTAATTAAATTGTACTCTTCTCACGCCTTTGTTCACCCCTGATCTTCCGGACAAATTCCGTCATTTTTTTCGTTTCTGATAGCCTTTCTTGACAGATGGTTACTTTTACATTCTTATTTTTTTCATTTTCATGAACAATTTTGAACTCTTTCGTAATTTTACCAAATATCGAAAGGAAAATGTATTGATCTGACTGCTGAAGTTATTGAAAGTTTAATGAACAATCTTGAACTCTTTCGTAATTTTACCAACTACCAAAAGGTAAATGTATTGATCTGACTGCTGAAGTCATTGAAACACGTATGACTTGTGAATTTGTTGAGGCACCAGCGCTCTTTTGCCGCTTGCTGTTTTTGGAGACCAACGAGCGCGACTATCTACTGTGAGTGTAAATTGTTAATTTATACACTTAGTCAATGTTCGTGAACAGCGAGGCCTGAACATTTTAGCCTTAACCACATTCAATTTAACGTGGAGTGCAAAGATATAGATTCCTTTGGTTTAGGCACAGACCTTTTTATTAAGTTGATGTCTGTTTCGTCTAAATGATAATACAAGTATTCATAATGTTTATTTTGTATCGCTCTTTATCGTTCTGGTAAGGCCTATAGGCACAAAGTAGTGTCTAGATAAATTCAGCTCGGCAAGGACGAGTCAACTCGTTTTCACGTAATTTGTGTTTTTCTGAGCACGACGTGTAAGCTCGACCCAAACATAACGTTTCAAAAACAGCCACAAACAAAGTCACGCGTTGATTCAAAGACCTTCTCATTAATCTACCCGTTCGTCATTTTCAATAATATAAAATTGATAAAGGAAAAAATCTGCGTATGAAATGTTTCCTCCAAAAATTTTGGCTGGGAAAAGTTAATGGAACCCATTCTGCTGTCGAACAGCTTTTTTGTGCCAATGACTCAAACCTTTCTTTCAAGACCACAGTTCGCTGAAGGGATTTTACTACGATCTCACTTGTTGGAAATTTGTTGTGACTTTCATTTTGGAAGCCTACACATAGACATTTGAAAACGATCTCAATCTCTAGGGTACCTATCTGATTTTACATGAATTGACTTCATCTTAGACTTCACAAAAATCCCTGCTTTACAATTTCCTACCGATCAACTCCGCTCCAAAGCTCCCGGAGCCGCAAGGTTTGAAGAGCCGCTAAGATTCAAAGACCTACTTAGATTCGAAGAGTCGCTAACATTTAAAGAGTCACTGAGATTCAAAGAGCCTTTAAAATTTAAAGAGTCGCCAAGATTCAAAGAACCGCTAATATTTGGGGAGTCACTAAGATTCAAAAAGCCGCTATGACTCGAGGAGCCGCAGCACACAGAGCTGAGCTGTAATTCCCGTCAACAAAGAGGTCGATTGTTCATCATTTTTCGATACACTGCGAAGACGTTGTGGAGATTTGATCGCACCGTAAACTTTAACGTCTTCTCAGATGCTGCTTCAGTCATGGCATATTGAAAAGAAAGTGGCCCCTAGAGCAGTCATCGTTTGTTTTCCAATAAAACTTCGTAACTTTCGCAATAAGGCTTTGTTTCTTCGACCAAAACCGGGTGATAACCGATAATGCAGGCAGGAAATTTTCAGTGTAATATTATGAACACGAGCGATTTGCAAGTTTGCCCTAACATACCCGTAAAATTTCATACTCCTTTTCATTTACAGAGATTAGGTTTCTGCGGGAGATCTTCCAAAATCTGCCTTCGTGATCACACTCTCAAGAAAGGCCTCCGATAGTGGGAAGACACGCTTTTATATTAGCACATTCAGTAACCTTAGAACCTTTCCTGAGGCATCCCAGTATTTTGAGACCAGCATTTTGCTCACAAAAACATGACGGGGTATCAGTACAAGCCAAGCCACATCGAATCGCTGCCTCTATTGTTGAGCGAGAAATAGATTTTATGAGAAAGAGCCGAGATTCTACGTACGGACGCTCTTTTCCAGTGGCTGACTCCGAAGAATTGCATTTTCAACTGCAAAAACGAGGTGGATTTTTGAGCATCTGTCACTAGGTTACACAATGCACGATGTTGGTGGTGTTACGCGGCAGAACTTCTCCATATAGACTATCAGGGTCTAAAATGAAAATAATTGAATCAAGGGCGGTAAAAAACCCTTTTCAAAAGTGATCTATGCTAAATGTATCAAGTTTTCGAGTACAACTGTACTCATCTTCAGTGTCTAAAACAAAACACCAATTTGCACATGTTGCAAAGGAAATTTGATTTAAATAATTGTTGAATATTTGTCAAATCAATGATGTTAGAAAAAGCATTAACCTAATAAATGAAGAGGTACAGAAGACTATGTCAGGAACAACCGATATTTTCTACGTAGTGCTATTGATCAGCGTCCTTCAAATTAAATTCATTGAATATCAAAAAATTCAGTACGCACCAAACCAGCGTAGTTGTACACTTTATTCAAAAAGCAATTGTTTAAATTGTTTAAAATGTTTAAATATTTCAGCCGATATTTCACGGTTGATCTCCGAGTCATACCACATCACCTCATGCAAACTCCAAGTTATACATATAAAAATAGTCCTGTTAATTATCAAGTAACCATTTGGAATCAAGACCTTCATTAGTTGAACAACCGTGATGAGTTCAGATTCAGGTAAGAAGACGTTGTTATAAATCTCGAGATTCAACTGCACAACAGTTATAGGTAATGATTTTACTGGTTTCTCACTTGTGAAAATACGTTGATCAAGTTGTTGAAAATCTCAGACAACAAAGTCCTGAAGAAGCGACAGCATTGTAAAAGAAACTCCAGCATTGTAGAAGAAGCACCACCATTGCATCTATATCTTAAAGTACTGCATGTCGAGAGACTTCCCCTGATCTACACAGTACTGATACAGAACTACGGCGCATACAAATGCGCGTCAGTATGCGCCATAACTTGAGCTGCAGACTCCGGTACATGTCGAGAGACTTCCCCTGATCTACACAGTACTGATTCAGAACTACGGCGCATACAAATGCGCGTCAGTATGCGCCATAACTTGAGCTGCAGACTCCGTTACATGTTGAGGGACTTCTCTTAATATACACAGTACTGATACAGAACTACGGCGCATACAAATGCGCGTCAGTATGCCCCATAACTCGAGCTGCAGACTCCGGTACAGAATCGCCAGGCTCTTGTTGAGGAGGAGCCGGAGTGCCTTAGCCCAGGTGCTGAAACTAAGCCCAATGGAGCCGAACGAGGCACCCAAGCACCGGTCAAGAGCCCAACTTTTCCTCTTCCATCCTCACAATTAGGCAGTTATGAAGCGGAGCTCTCTGCGCCCAAATACCCGCCTTCCATACCGGATTACAAGTGCCCTCTCTCCCTGCCGCGCAACCCTCCGGTGAGGCCTGTTCCAGCATAACCTGCATTCATGAAATGTTAATGTTTGTTTTGTATCGCTCTTCAACGAACTGGTAAGGGCCATCTGTAAGCAATAGTGCCTAGGTAAATGCGAATGTTTGCTTCGAATTGCCACAGAGCATGCTTTTAAGTTTTGGAAACGAGGCGTTTAGCTAAAACTTGCAGTTGCGTCTTTGAACGCAGATGTTAATGTCGTGCTCTACACGGCATGAAGTTAGAGTGAAATCGAGTAAACGTTCCACTTGAACATTCTTTCGTCATTGCATTTATTACAGAGACATAAGTGAATCTAACCCAATTTTTCCTGACATCAATTTCATTTAGAACGAAAGAGATTCACTTCTGGACAAAGCAGAGTGATGCCTATGAGATATTACATGACTCGGTTTCATTACTCAACCAATAGTTAACTTAATGCATTTGTGAATTGGTCTGTCGTAAAAATTGTGCCTCTGAAATTTTACATTAAAAAATATATTTTTAGAACAGAACCTGGCATTTAAAGTAAGAAATAACTATGCTGGTCTCCTCGGTTAGTTCGAGCACTGCATGCCTCAATGGCAAATCACTATCTTGTAAAAGACAATTTCAGGGCTCGGGCCAAAAAACTGATGACGGTGTAGCTGAATCTCCAAGAGGAGAACGCGGACATCCTCCTGTAGATGTTGCAACCCAAGGGAGGAAAGGAACTTAGAGATGCTTGTAAGGCGCTGAGCGTGTTCTTAAATATTGTTCTGCTTAAAGTGAACGAAAAATTAGATGGAAGAACACAACTGCATTGACGTGGACTGAAAATGCTCAACTTTTGGCCATAACCCAACCGCTGCAGACCGATACGAACACTAAATACGGGGTGGTTCTTAAATACAGGGCCTAAAAGAATATTAAATAACTTACCTATCGTCGAACGGATTTTACAAAACAAAGTATTTATTAAATCTTGAAAAATACTAGTTTTATTGAACATGTTTGTAATCATAACATACAGTTTGGAATAAAAGCCTCATTCTAATAAAAATTCATACGATATTAACAAAACATTACGCCACTCTTCTGCTGAACTTCAACCATTAGCTTCTGCGAAGACAGAGTGAAAATTGGCAGCTCTATCTTCACTTTAGCACTTCCCTTAATGATCAAAAGATTTTGAAACCTACTGATTGTGTTTCCTACATAAAATGCATACAATATTACTTAGCTTCTCGCACTGAGATACGTATACGAACGCTGTTAAGGATGTTCTAGTTGAAACAGAACAAAGAAGCGTCAAGAAGCCAATTTCTAAAATATTTATTACCCATGTCCATAAATTTATTCAATGTATACCAGGTTTTGCATGGTGTAATTGATTCTCCTCAACACTGAGAGCTAACAATTCAAATTATAGAGATCGTTGTCCAAAGTAAGTAAAGCACTGCGGGTATAAAATATTTTGCTTAGCATCGCAAGAAAACATTCAACTTAACCCTCGTGTTCGAATGTTGGAAACGTACGGTGAAGATCATACGGTGAAGGTTGTGTCATTCATGTATCAATCCGGCTGTTTGTAGGGAATTGCCAAACCATGAATTCATAATGCAAAGTAAATCAGTAAATGAAGGAATAAAATTAATACATTAACCGTACCGGGGGACAATCTGCCTTTCCTCAAATATCCGAGTCTTTGATAACAGCATAATAATTTCAAACTTTCAGGTTTGAAGAATTGAAAAATTCCTGCACCTCCTTGCACATTAGTTTGTGGTGGGGTCGGTATTGCGTGTCAAAGCGATTTCACTTCCGTCAGTGTAGAATTCAGAAGATCTATCACCGTCCCTATTTTCGAGGTATTTATCGATTGCTCGGTTCGTCATTCATCAACATATTTCAGGAACATTCGATTTATGCATACTTTTCGCGTTGCCTACATTATCTTTTGTTTGAGATAGCCTCACCGCCTATGCTGTCACAAACTTTAAAAGTACTAAAATGATGCAAATGCTGTCGCCAGACATGTTCCCGGTAGTCGTGTTCCAATGATCTGTGATGTCTATAGGTCTTGTTGCTGTCAGTATACGCGTGTCACCAATAAAATACAATGCGTATCAAGTAAATTTTAAGGCTTACTTATCATATGATCAGCGCACATGTTGGGTGGAAGTTAAAATTGTCTACGGGTAGTGTTTTCAGTGATAAATCGAACAATTTTTCATAATCGACACTGGTAGCAAATGTGCCGAAATTTACCCAGTATGTATTGCCTGACCAAAATTAAATCAGAATGTGTCAATTGAACTGCATTCGAACAGCGCTAGATATCCTTCTCATGAACATGTTTATTCTGTAACAAACATGTTGTCAGCACTTGATAAATGTCGGAAATTTACAGAAAATGTGCATGAACAAGATTTAGAAATTCGTAACAGAACGTAGTGCAGAACAAGAAAAACCTTGTATTCCACATGCTAAGTGTGTCATTGCTCAACAAAAGCTTCTATTTCAAGCAGTTAGTATTTGCGAAGAAAACCCTGTTGTTTTGTCATGTAGGAAAGCTGAATAAGCGCACCAGCACAGCAGCATTCTCTAATGTGATGGCAAATGTGTGAGGTATTACAGCAAGCATTCGCTGAGCTTAGAACCTTAAATGAAAACAGGTTGCGTCTCCGGAGATGCTTCACGCAGTTGAGCGAGTGTAAATATTTTGATTTGACGTCTGTGTTCTGCTCTCGAGAGGGATTCCGGTGCAGAGTAATTGTTCAGTTTTGAAATGTGTTTGGAACAGCAAAATTCCATCTTCAACTCCAATTCAAACGAATTTAAATTATACTTTTTATTAACTTCAATAATGACAGAGAGCAGTGAGCCCAACGTTGCGAGTCAAACATGAGCCAATATCAAACACGACACAAACCCAACACAGAAGAACAGTTTTAAGACACAGGACCCATGCGATGAGGATGAATAAGTGAGAGTAAAAATTACAACAATGGGAATCGGCACCTACAGAGACTCGCATTTTGTTGCTAATACAAGGGGTAGAAATCGGCATGATCAGACATCTATATCTGTATTAAGCGCAGCGGGACACATTGTGCTTTGCTGCCTGATTTTATTGCAGGGGAAATGTGCAGGACTCACACTGCCCAATTTTGTTAGCTTCTCTTGGGGTTGATGACACACTGGCAGGAGATACTAAACAAGCCTTGTTTTGATAAGCTATTACAGCCTGTGCCTGTGCAATTTTCTACATTTCGTGCGGTGCAATCTCCTGCCCTTCATCACTGTTGCAATCTCCTGCCCTGCATCACTGTTGCAATCTCCTGCCCTGCATCTCTGTTGCAATCTCCTGCCCTGCATCACTGTTGCAATCTCCTGCCCTGCATCACCGTAACAATCTCCTGCCCTGCATCACCGTAGCAATCTCCTGCCCTGCATCACTGTTGCAATCTCCTGCCCTGCATCACTGTAACAATCTCCTGCCCTGCATCACCGTAGCAATCTCCTGCCCTGCATCACTATTAGTAATTTTCTTCTCTGCATCGTCGTTCTAATCCCGAAATAAAAACTCCCTTGCTGCTGCTGGAGACCCTGTGCTCCGCTCTGATGGCCAATTAAGATTTTTTACTCGTGCTTAAATTTGTGTTCCATTTAACTCGATGAGAGAAATCGTCCACGAGAAAACAGAAATGAAGGAAAACTGCTGAGGTAATCAAACAACTAGTCGCCACGTCTGAACGACTGCATTCAAGATCTGAGGGATTATCGAACCCGCTCATTAACATGATGGCGATTCCATCGAAGGATTTGAAGTTGTTCACAATTTCTTTGCAATGTCGACCTCAAGGGATGCTCACATTGTTCACTTTTCTTGTACGGAAAATGATTGAAGATGTTCACACTCAGTGCAAGTGAAGGAGCTTAAAAGAGCAGCTCTGTTTTCTATTTCCTTTTCTTGAGTAAAGTCACTGTGATTATATTTTTGAATTGCTCGCGGTTGGTTGATTTTAGGAGCCATGGTGACTGGAATTTTTTTTCTGTGCCATTGCACGACGGTATTGCATGGGAATTTACGCAAAGTATCTTACAACTTGGAAATTTCAACTACTCTTCTAGACGGCAATGCATGCTATGCAAAAGTTTCTCATTATTGATTGCCGAAATACGAAATGATTGTTGTAACAAATTTTAAATCGTTGGCTTTCTTGAATTATTCCCCTCTTTGAAATTCCATTCGATATTCTCAATAACATTAAGTAATTGATTGAAGGTATCAGTCAAATGCGCCTTTGTGTGCAAATTTTTGCGGGTTTCTCGAACATTTCCCAGCGTGGATAAAGCCTAACTTCACCCACGTTGAGACTCGCGCAGCCCACCAATTAATAACGGTAATCTCCCTCCCTGTAGAGACGGAGAATACTTAGCGGAATATTCGAGGCTACATTTTAAGGCAAGAAGCATGGTTCTCATTAAAGGAAATGGGCTAATTTGGTGAAGATGCCCTCACCTCGGGAGGTTGCGGCGCAGTCCTTCATAGCTTCATGGCCATTTTATTGCGGCTGTATTGCCGTGGCTGCTGCGCCCGCCCCTCACTCGCATTAGATTTATTGACCACAAACTCAAGTAATGCGTCCTGCCCACACACGGAGCCTGCGGCTTGCTAAGGATTGTGTCCTAACACTTTCTGGCCACTTCCTGGGTCTCCCCCGGATGTTTTGTCGGTAATACAGCTATCGATGCGATGCCAACTGATACGAACTCTGTGTTACACAGATTAAAATTAGACCCATCTTTTATATTTTGAATCAAGCCTCTCATTCATAGAATAACTGGAATTTTGTTTTTAATGGTGTTATTTGTGGTTCACATTAGATGAAGTCAAATAAAGACAAGATCGGCTGCACGCACTCTCGGCCATCAATCTATTACATGAATAGGCAGCCCTATTTTGGCCACCCTCTCGTTATGCCCCCTTACTACACAAAACTAATTCCGACGATCGATTTATGAAACACGCTCTGCGACATGTACTGAAATTCTTGAGGATTTTCCGGTTACAAATCGCGTAGATATGTAATGCATCTTCCCGGCATTCTACCTAATCTATATAGAGTTACTTAGCTGCTGTATTATCAACCAAGCGTTAGTATTTTTTCCGAGTATTTAATTTTCAGAAAGCAGAATACCACAGCGGTTTTCCACTCGTCCTCACCTCATGTGCATAGTTACGTAAAAATCCTTCATCTTGAATAGCACAATCCTCTTCACTTTGTTCAAATTAGAATTTCCTGTTTTATTGACATTTCGGAGTCTCCTGCTTGTCTTACCGTATGGTTCGTCGATCCTAGCCTGTCATTTCCCTCCCGTCTCCTTAATGCCAGTGCACCGCCAGAAAGAACACACAAATACGTCCTCATTGCAAGTGTTGCAAAATTAGAAAGGTTCAAATGATTTACTCACCACAAGCACAAGCGTTATTGTAGGTAAGACATAAAAATATCTGTTAAAGCTCACAAACAGCAATATTAGCAACGTGATTTCAGTTTTTGTAAATAGCAAAATAGGTTTAAAAGAAAGACATGCCAAAATAAGAGAGCTTACTGATAACATTTGTTACGAGAAATAGATTCAGTAATAACTGCCGAGAATTTTCAAAGCACATTTAGGCTTTAATGATGGCCCTTGCGCTCGAGAAACACGCGAAACAACTTCAATCAGAGCCTAAAAGAGGAAAAAGCTTCAATCAGAGCTCAAAAGTGTGATGCAAGAAACAAAAAATGGCGATCAAGAAAAAATAAGCAATTCCCATGTTAATTGAATAGATTCAATCTGCTAAGAAAAAGCCGATTAGCTGACTTTGTGAGAAAATTCAGAATGAGAATTTAAACATTGAAGAATGACCGCAAGTGAAAGCTCATTTTGTTTGTATTTTTCCTGAGTACTAGCAATATTCGAAAGAAATTCCTCGTTCTTTAGACAAAGTAAAATTGTACAAAGTAACGAAAAATTCTCTGCTGATACAAAGTATAGGTATACTTTAAATAGAGTTTTACCAGTGATAAGAATGGCTTGAAAGACTGATTTATTTGAGCGATGTGCTCTTTGGTAGCCAAAATAAATGGTTTATTGCAGAATAAAAAATCTCCTATAACAGAAAAAACATGAAGAAAATGACCTCCTGCTACCATGGCACAAATCCATTTCCACAAAAGCTGCACAAATCTAAAGTTAGCACAAATGAACACTTTTGCTTTGGAATTAGTGAAAAATCTCGCGCCGTAAATTCTTCAATTTCAACCTGCCGACCAAAACTGAGTGTTCTTAAACCATGATATGCTTGCATCATTTTTATTGATGCGCCTAAAATAATTTTATCATTGCAACAAAAATATTATCATTCATGTTTCTTTTTTGAAACTGGGTTCATCATCAGAATATTTTCGTACAATGCATGGTAGTTCAACATTCAAAAATTGCCCAATTCTGAGGTTAAAATTTTCATTTAGCAAACCGATTTTATCGAGAATGATTTTACAACAACGAAAATATTAACAGTCAGTAGAGACTATGTCACACAAGAAAATATATTATCGAAACCAAAGATCCAGAAAAATTCAATTTTGGCTTGCTTAGCTTAGGGTCAAAGTTTGGGAAGCTGTAGCGAGGGTTGTAATTGGTTTCAAACTCCACCAAGCATCACGCAGCAACAAACTCCACCAAGCATCACGCAGCAACAAACTCCACCAAGCATCACGCAGCAACAAACTCCACCAAACATCACGCAGCAACAAACTCCACCAAGCATCACGCAGCAACAAACTCCACCAAGCATCACGCAGCAACAAACTCCACCAAGCATCACGCAGCAACA
>JACJUY010001786.1:19548-43635 GCA_014220935.1 Platorchestia sp. MABIK
TCTCACTAGAGACACAGTCTCACTAGAGACACAGTCTCACTAGAGACACAGTCTCACTAGAGACACAATCTCACTAGAGACACAGTCTCAAGAGAAAAAACTGAAATGTCATCGCCTGAGAAAATGACTATTAATAGAACGAACATCTGTAACATTTTTGATCGTACTGGGTTATTGATCTTCTCTTCTCACGATCAACAATGATCTTTGGCGTATTTTCGCTCGGTGCCGCTTTACATCTACGGTAATTTCATGAAGTGGGTCTAATGGCAATCACTCATGAACAATGTTAAATCCATTCTCACAAGCGTTACATACTCATAATAAATTCAATAAAAATTTATAATTCAATAATGTGCTGATTTCCAGGTTTTCATTCACTACGTCGTCACGCCACTCGGGTATCGAAGAAAAGATTGAGCGTAACTTATTCTTTTATTCATTCCTTTGCCTTGTGACATATATTTCACATTCACCGGCTTTAATCAATGACTTGAAGGTGAGAACTGTTCGCTTTTATTCATTGTTCGAGATTTTTGCGGGAAATGTTTGTACGTGGAATATTTTTTGCGATTGACACAAACCTCGCTTGGAATTTAGGTCACTCAGTTACTGTTAAGCATCGATAATTTAATTATGGTGCTAATTTGTTACATTGCACTTCGTTAATTACAAATATGATTTATATACAAAACATCGTTGCTCTGGAGGTGAGATCCAAATGTTTACTGGTGAGCTTTTTTTAATTGAGTTCAGTTGTGATTGTTGCTCCTTTTTCTCTCGTACGTTATTACAAGTGGCTGTGTTATTGACTCTAGAAAATGATTTAATTAACCTAAATTGTTACGGACAAAATTACATCAGAATTTTAAAAGTAACGCTCACTTTCTAGCCTTCAAGCGTAACAATTCACGTTCCGCTTGTGCACAACGAATGTAATTTCATCAAAAAGTGTTCTAATTTAGCTTCCATAAGCCAAATGCTCATCATGCTCGACTACATCTGGTACGAGATGACTCCAGTCGAAATGATTAACATCCTGGCTTTCAAGCTCGGATGTTCACAGTGAATCAATAGAGAAAAAAGAAATTGAACGTCAGCGTCCATGTGGAGTCCGAGGGCGAGCGGCGTAGCTCCGGTCGCATTTTCTCGTTGCGTGATGGATTGCCTCCGGGAATATCACAATCAATCATGCTCATGCCAATCAGGCAATCATCAACGAGTTCGCAACCACGCGTGCTCTGCTATTACAGCTCCATGAACACGTAAATACATTCGAAAAATGTCGAGAGTTTCTGTTAACGACGCCTGCTGATGAATGCTTTTGATGAAATTCTCGCTTGATGGACTTCACTCACGTGCGTGCGTCGCTCACTCATTTGGTTCATCCGTGGGCGTAAATTTTCCGTGACTGTTGTCATGTCGCTGAGTGTGATGAGGTGACAACTTCCATGCAAGTCAAACGACACGAGACATGTTTACCTTGGACCCATGACATGCACTGATTAAATTGTGTGCATTACGTTCGTGGGCAAACGCAAGACAGAAAGCAGGATGTAAATGAAAATTAGATCAATAAGTTTGAAGGCAGAAATCAATATTAAGGTATAAAAGTGACCGAAACGTACCATACAGGGTCTTTAAATTGCGCTGCAGCCGATTGTGGGTCTCATACAGCACTGCAATTCTAACCTTTCACTCCTGACTTTTTTCGTGCGGCCTCAACAGTTGAGCTCAGCAGCTCGTCTTTATTTCCCGTCATCGGTGTGACGCTTATGGTGTTTATGGTATTTCATGGTATTATGGTATTTTTAGGATTTGTTTCGTACCATGAACCTTCGAAGTTGAATTACACAGCGCGACTGCGATTTCAAATCGTTCGTAGTAAAAACGAAAGAAAATCAGCTCTGATCAGAGCTGCAGGAAAAATTTTGATCTAGTTTCTTCAATCTTTTCCCACGCGTCCAAATCTGCTTTGGCCCAGAAATTCTCTCCTTATTCTTGTCTTCAGGACGCATTTCTAGCGCACGATATCTTAAACAAGAGCTCTGGTTGATGGTTCAATAGTTGCAGCTAGCTTACTCTCTTAATCTAGCATCTCGTAAGCTGTAAGGAGAAGGAGAACTGTGTCATTAACAGTCCTTTGCTAATTTATGCTGAGCAATGACTCAAAAAATTCTACAATCTTCCTCTAATCTAGTGTAACCCATTTCTGACTGTTATTTTTTTATCCAAAATCACACCAAACAGAGCCAACTGGGCTTTACATTTATGCTTCACAAAGACTTGAAAGCAAGCATGAGATCGTTCAGCGTCACACGACAATAATGCTGATGTACAATCTGTTGTAGACAGTCCCTTCCTCCGACATTTTATTACGCAATGGATGTCGCAAAAAATGGCATGGTTTTGTAGTTGGTTGCCTCGGCGCGTCTAGTCAGTGGTCGAACTTCCCGACTCGAGGGAAAAAACACTGAAGTTTGATCCGATAAAGTTTCCGCCCCAGAGAACAAGGACGCGTCTGTCCCGGAAACCTTACCAAAGATCATCCAGTTCGAAAAATCAGGGTCTTTTCATGTCTTCTATTCCTGACATGAAACATTAATGTCATTATCCCAAGTGTGAAAATGGTTAGTTCGGACGTTGTGTTTGTCCATGGCGAGTTCTCACATGTGTTGTATTGTGCGCCTGCATATACATGCTTCAAGTGTGAGATTTTGCAATTTCGGGGCGTTACCTATCTCTGATCTGTAAACTTATGCTGGGCACAATTTATTACGTTGAGGCTTCGCTTGCTTGCTTGGTTTACTGTCTTCGTCCACGTGGTGCTTTCAGTTATTACACAAGACAAAATGGAATACTTTGTTTCTGTGAGTAACAGAGAATAATGATAAATTCTCACCTGCTGTGCAGCAAATCTTATTTCCTACAAAGAACTATTTTGCGAAGAACATTTCAAAAAATCTATGCGCTAATTGAACAAAGTTGAATTGAATATTGCTTGTGTCGATAACATGCTCCTTCATTCGCTTGCCATCATGTGCACTGCCCTCAGCAAAAACATTAGGCAAAATTCCACTCCCTATTTTCGATTTCGAAAGACGGAAATTTTAACCCTCTACTTTTAGAATTATCATGGGAGAAAATTTAACCTCTTTTTCATATTACTGATGATTTCAATCTCGCACTAATGCTAGTGGGTTGAGAAAAATTTGCGATTTTTTGCCTTGACTCATCACATTAATCTCCCAAACATTGTCGTGGATATATTTGGGACAAATCTCCATTTTACCGAGAATGTTTTCCAACATATTTTTAATAAATCCTATTTTGGATTATCTGAAATTTTCATTCATTGATTTCATTTCCTGAAAACGAACGATTATAATCAATCAGATTTAGGTATAGAATTGGTTTTATTGACACCTTGGCCCCATTGGGCACGGGTTGTCTAGACTGTTATGCTTGTGTGTATAATACAAGCATGTTAGTTCAAACCGGGGATACATTTAGAGGACGTTTCCTCTATACATTACAATCAATAGGATTGCAATCAATTACGATTGAAATCAATGACGACTGCAATCAATGAAGATTTCAACTAATAACGATTATAGTCAATAATGTTTAAAATCAATATACATAAAAATAGCGATCAATGGTCATTACAATCAATGAAAATTAGAAACGATGATGATTACAATCTACAAGTTATCCAAGATAAGTTTATCAGTTTCTAGTAGACACAATAAACGCAGCTAACCGATATCTTATACTTTTCGCGATTGCGTTTTTTCTGTGCGTATCAACTTGTTCTGTTGATGTTGACATCAATGTCAGAACAACAGCAGAATTTTGTAGTTGGAAACAAGTGTGCCTCAAAATTTTCTGTTCACTTTCTTGAATACACAAAAAAATCACGCTACAGCCATTTGTTTGAATGTATTGTCGAGTTTCACAATCGAAGGGTTAGCCAATTGGAATCATTTCATATTTTTAAATCTGGTAGTCTAAAGTAAAAACCTGGCGTATTTCAAAGCAAAGTAGCTGATTTCTGAAGCGTTTGCACTTCTGCCGCACGAACCCGACACGACCAGCCCGCTTCAACAAACGTGTAGTTTGACAAAGTCAGGAAAGCAAGTTTGCTTGAGTGGAATGCGTATTTTTCAAACAATAGACCGCAAGTCCAACCCTCACTCTAGTCGCTCGACTGTAATCCTTACGAAAGTATAGCCGTATTTAGATCTCTAAAAATCCTCAACTCGCCCGAAGCAAAAACTCGTTGAGTTACACAACACCAGACACTTCACCTTTCAGTCAATACTCCAGAGCAAGAAAACTCAAAGAGTACAGCCAGAGAAACGCACACGAGCGACATTCTTTTCGAAGCAGTTTGCTCTGTTCTTGAGTATTTTAAAGGGAACTGGAAAATAGCTGTTGTGTACACGCCTCTGGTTGAGCTGAAATGCGCAACGCTCGAGCACCGAACTGCCCAATCGTGAGTCGGCTCGAGTGTTTGCTCAGGCCAGTCTCTTCTGACGAAAAATGCTGGCGAATGGCGGACACATTATCTCGAGAGGGAACACTGTGTCGGTTTTTTGCTGCTTTAGATGAAACTATCCAGGGTCTTTTTCTCCCTTAACCTAAGCGGAGGTAATGAAGCCATGCTTTCCGGTGACGTTCGATCGTGTGATGCATGCATACATGTCATTAAATTCACTGTAGAATACGCAAATGCTCTCGCGCCAAGTGCAAAACAGCCAACAGAAATCAGTTTCCAAACTTGGATGTTTCTACGAACCATTAGCTGTCCTAAACTTCAGCGAGTAAAAACGAGCGAGGACGCACTAGGACGTAATCTCCGCTGTGTGTTTTTGCAGTCAAATGCCGAAGCTGAGCTTACCATACCATCGCGAGGGCTGCCTCTCTTCAGAAAATTCAATAGAAGTTCTGACTGTTCTTTATCCACTGCATTTTCTGATGTACGATGCCATGAGTTGCTTGTGCATTCAATTTTCGTCTGTGTCGTGATGTTTCATGCTTTCATGAAATGAGCATGGATTTTGCCACACAGGTTTTGGACGCAACATTTGTTTTCGCGTGATGTGAACACGCATTAAGAGATTTAATTGAAACTTGAACGTGTGTTTTGGGTTACGAGAAGGGCCTCGCTTTCCATTATAAATGCATCATTTTTAGATCGCAGATGAAAGAGGATGTGAAGGTCAAAAAAAAAAGAAAAAAACCTGTTTCGTAGAGGTTTCATTTTTCCACGCATTAGCAGAGAAAAATAAACATTCGACAACGTTAACCGCTGTAAGAAAATCAAAATTCTTGTTCTGAGATTTGTAAAAGAACTTAATAATGGTTTTGGCTTCAAATTTTACTTCAATAATGTCAAACTGACGCTACACATAACACACGATCGTACTAGGGCCAACAGAAATGGAATTTTAGCTTGAGGGACGCTGCTGTCTTTCTTGACGTACTCTAACGGAGAGTAAAATTCGAGGTCCTTCATTTCCGACAAAATGTCAAACATTTGAATGGATTGCGAACATGTTTATTATTCTAAATTATTAATCGAATCGAAAAGTATACTCAAATCGAAAATGCATATATAGATATTTAACACAAAATTCAAATTTATTGTGAAAGAATCTAAAACTTTCATGAAGGTAGTGCAGATACTTCGCCTAGAATCAGCATCATTCTTATAGGAATCGACGACATTGTATTGGGATCAAGAACTTTAGTGCGAACATTTCAAACTTAGCCACTGGAATGCAAGAAATTGACGTGAAAATCCTGAACATTTTTCGTGACGGTATTTGCACGGTAATGTATGTGATATTTTCTTCGCTTTCCTCTCTCTGCAGCAAAGCCGGTACAATAAATGCTAGGCTTTGTAGGCTTTACGTGCTCCCTAAACTGAACTGCTAACGCTAAATTGTAAGATTTGCCGCTGATGCATGTGTGAAAATCGAGTGAAAATGTCCCTCATAGGTTGATGGTTTGAATTTCTTTTATGTGAGCAGTAATATCCATCTCTCTTCCAATTCATTGGCGTACAATCCCTTTTTTCGCATCACGAGTTGGATCTATCTTTCATACATCAAAGATGGAAAAGAGAACTATCGTGAAACTGAACTGCATGAGTAGTAAACGTTTCGGATTTTAAATGCTCCATTTTCAGCGCTGAAATTAGATTAAAACGAGAATACACGAATTGTAAATAATTTTCTTGTTGTCTAAGGGAGTCTCCAACACAAAGTTATGCCTCAATGTATCAGTTAGAAAAAAATTATCTCCGTTAAACTCCGTTGTCCATTTTACCTAACTTTTCAGTCATCCGGTCATACGAATCGAGCATAAATGTTAACATCAATATTAACATAATATTAACATAATATTAACATTATATCAACACAATGTTAACATAATATTAACATAATATTATCATGATTTTAACATAATATTAACGCAATATTAATACAATACTAACATGATATTAACATATCATTAACATGAAATTAATGTAATATTAACGTAATGTTAACATGAACATTAACAAGAAAATTAAAATAAATATTTATTGTCATAAATTCAACTCATAAATTCGCTGCCACTTAAAATACTTGTCGTTGTGAGCCAAACCTCAAAACTCTCTCTGATAAACGAACCCATGCATTTTTGTCGTTTATTTGAACCAAAATTTAATCGATTTAAACTCAACCCAATTTTTTGACTGTCGTTCTAGGCTCAACATAGAAGTTCTCCGTTATAGTTTTGCAACCTTCGAGCATCGAACATGTACTTGTCTGATAAAATACTGTTGAATGGTCCAAATTCTTTGCTTATTCAGTCTTGGTGTGCCTTAATACTATAAGACTAATCCTAATATATCTTGCCCTTACATCCCTATGTCCAAATAATATTACCCATTGTGAGTTTTAATATTATTAGCCCTGGCATGTCTCACTAATATCAACCATGAATATTGGTCTTTGCGAATTTTAATACCATCAGCCCTTGCATGTCTCTCTGAGACCATAACGTGTCCTAATGCTTCTGTATCAGCTTTGACAAGTCCTAACATTATCCACGGCACATCCCCTTACTGTCTAAGTGATGGTATGATAGAATTAACTGCTTTTAAGTAATGTCGATATTGCGTTGGCGTCTGTGCATCACAAACTTGTGCAGTTTGGATTTGCGCTCATGTGACTGCGACTAGAAATGCGAAATTTCTAGACAAATTAGATTATTATCGTTCTTTGTATCCATTACCATTTACCATTGTATCCATCACCCTTTAACATTGCATCCATCACCATTTATCATTGTATCCTTCACCATTTACCATTGTATCCATCACCATTTACCATTGTATCCATCACCATTTACCATTGTATCCATCACCATTTGCTATTGTATTCATTATCATTTCAACCATTTTCGCTCGCATAGAAGTCTTAATTAAAATAGCAGAGTGATTCTCTGCTTACCATATTCTCTGACACCACATTGTGCTAATTGTTCATCATGTAAAACACTTTTTTGTGGTAAAACAGTTTTTATATTTACCATATTTTGCTACTTAATCAACGTGGGAAGAATTAGTTTTGTAGTAAATTGGTTTTTGCATTTACCACATTTTTTGCAAGTAATCCAATACGGAAAACCCTTTTTTTAAGCCACCGGAAAAATTGGTGGCTTATCAAGAAGACGCCTTGAGACTGAATTGCTTTTCTCATGGACATTGAAGTGACATCTTTCTCCCTGGAAAGTTTCTAAATGAATTCCGTTTAGGAAAAATCTTCTGTCCTTGATGACGCTTTTTTCGAGGCACGAGGCTATTGTCTTATGAGTTCATCGTAAAAAAACGAGCAAAAACTAGCGTGACGAAATGAGCAAAAATATTTAAAACTTTCAAGACTTGAAACTTTTCTTTTCTGTTGTAATGAAAGCGCGATAAAAATTTGGTGGGAGCTCTGAATAAAGTTCAACGATGCCTGGATCTCCGAGGAGCAGACTTGGATCTTGTGCGTTTGCGACACCTTCCCAGGAAGTGCAACTCAGGATCTAATCCCGTGTTTCAAAAAGTATCTCTTGAAATAAATTCGGAAAGCTTTTGCTAAGACTTTTGTTTGCGTCTGAAAATTGTAGGAATAAAAATGTTCGCGTGGTGTCTCATTCTAGTACCAATAACAGAATATCTTAATAACGCCGAAAGTTGCAGATGACAAAGTTAAAGACGTGTTTGGCATTTCTTCCTCTAATGAACCCAGTCTTCAGCAAATGACAGCTTATAAGCAAGTTTGTCAAACTGGAAGCCTGCAGTATAATTAAACTACACAAACGTTCGATGTCTAAGTAAAAGTTGTGAATGCAGCTTCAATGAAAAGGAATAACAAAACTGGAAATATTTTTCAAAACGAACGTTTTGAAATTCAAAACCCGACATATGTAAGAGCTAGAACACGACGAAAAATGCGCATTTTTTGCATCAGTTGGACACAACCTAAGACTCAAATTATTTGGTTGACAACACAGAGCAATGCAGAGCTGTGTTATTGAACGGGCCCATTGTAATCAAGGGTATTAGTCGTATTTATTTTTAATTTTAAATTTGCGAACCTTGTTAGATTAGGTACTTAAAAATTTACTAAAATACTTCAGATCAAGTTTTTCTCACTCGTCTGTCTCACACGTTTGTCACACATTTGTCTTACACGTCTACCTCACAAGTCTGCCACACTTATCTGCCTCACTTGTCTGTCTCACTCGTCTGTCACACATTTGTCTTACACGTCTGCCTCACAAGGCTGCCTCACACGTTTGTCTTTCAAGTTTGTTGTCTTCGTCGGACTCACGTGCTTCTTACAGGAAATGGCGGCTTCGTAAGAATACTTGGCTAATTTTACCAGTGGTGAAGCTATTTCAGTCGTGAAATATTATGAGCCTTAAAATGGCTTCTCCCTGAGGAGAAAAGAAGAAGCGATGAGAGCGAATAGGAGGGTTTCCTCTAAGCCTCCTCCTACTCTTCTTTGTTTTCTACATCACCGGAGGAGCTGCTTACTCCAGTAACATGGCGCCCACATACGGGATCGAACCGCTGACCTTCACAGCCGGAGTGCAGCGATCTGTTTTCGCGGCGCAAAGAAGACAAAAAACAGAAATAGATGTTCAACTTGGACTACGCATGTTTAATTATGAGCTTGAACATTGAAAATAGAGCCTAAGAGATAAATTAACACCATAAAGGTGAAATAAAGGTCATAAATGTTAAATTAAGACCATAACTGCCTAATAAGGATGGAAAATTTTAAAACAACTCTAGAAATGTTGAAACAAAACTATAAATGTTCGACCAACACCATACAAATTCAATTGTCATCGTAAACGTTGAATTAGTGCCATAAATATTGAATTTGATACATAAATTCTTCATTAGGGCCTCAATTGCATAATTAGAACCATAAGTGTAGAAATAGGAAAAAGTATTGAATTTGGAACGCAAGTTTTGAACTGAGCCCATCAGCGCTGAGTTAGTGTTGTGAATATTCCTCCGCCTGCTAGTTTTGTAACGTACAGCATTAAAATACCGCTACAATTGCAATATTTTCTATTTTTGGATATAACTAGGCTTGCTATATTATTAGCTTTGTTCATAAATATTAGCCGATTTTGCATGTTTTTGATCTATGAAATATTCTATTATTGGTCTTTGACAACAATGTTTTTAGTTTCTGAGCTATTGTTGCTCAGAATATAATAACCCTTAAACCATCATCGGATGTAGAATACAATCAGATATGAAACATTGACATCCTTTTAATGTCGACATGACTTCATTCCCCTCACTGCACGGCGACGCGTTCCATTTTGCAGCGCGTCACGTGACAGAGCAGCAGGCACCCGGCCTTGTTGACGCACCGCCAGCCTTCATTACGCGTCCAATGCTCCGAGTTCCGGTGGATCACGCCTTCGAATCTCCGTGAAATAACATCTGCTGTGTTCACGGATCTTGTTTTCGGGGACTTGCTAAGTTCTTAGGATTGTAGCAACCATTCATTCTTAAAATTGGACCTTCTATTCATTCTTGAAGTTGTCTCGACCATTCATTCTTTAAATTGTGTCAACCATTCATTCCTAAAATCATATTTACCATTAATTCTTAAAATTGTATCAACGATTTATGCTTAAAATTATATTAACCCTTCATTTTTGAAATTGTATCAATCATTCAATCTTAAAATTATTTCTTTCTTAGCATTGTATTGAAGTGAAAAATCTTCATGTTCAGTATTTACAGTGTCGGAGTTGCAACCTCCTGAAGAGGAACTCAAGTTTGTTTGACTGCTTTTCTAGTGTATTGATTTTGTGAACAGGCTCTGAAAACTATATTTTAATTTTAAAAGCACACACTTCAGAAAAAATATGCAATAATCAGAATATCAAAAGCTGACGATTGATTCCATTTTTAACATATTCAACAAGCAGCCAGGAGTAAAATATCTTCATTTTTTCCAATTACGTAACAAAAATGTATGGAGAGTCGCTATTTTTAGACAAAATCTGCTGCGTATTTCCTCTTCCTCTGTTAAATTATGCGTAAAATTAACTCTCGCTATTTAACTGTTGCTATTTTTGAATGGCATTTGAATATGTTTTATAAATATCGTATCCATTTCACCATGTTAATCGAACCTGGACAACGAAGAATGCGCGTCAAGAACATGTGTAGCATAACTTGAGTGTTTATTGAGGGTGTGTTTTCTTCACGTCTCATGTACGCAAATGTAGTGAGTGTGATTGGCAATAACGCCCTTTTTGATGATCCTTTTTTAATTCTTAAGTGAGCACAAGGGAAAATAATTCAGGCATAACACTTTAAAATAAAACTCTTTCTACGTCTCAAATATGCACTAAATATAGTTGGCACCTTAGATTTAACTTCTTCATTAAAATAATTTTGTCATTCGTCAAAAGAGCATCAAGTAAAGTTAATAAGATCGAAGTCAACCATTACATCCTTTTTTTGTTTCAAAACTGCCTTTCCTTGCTCCGAAACTGCATTAGTGTAGTTGCCAGCATATAATCAAGCATGACAACTGTCTTTCTCAGATTCAGAAAAGCGTAAAGGGTAGTCAGTGGGGCTTAAACTTGCGTGACGATGCTTTTTCTTCTCCTCAAACGCATAAAAACTGTCGTAAGATGGTAGAATTTAGGCAAACACGTCAACCGCCTTCCTACAGTGAAAAGTGTCAAGTGTAGTTAGTCGGATCTGAACATTCCATGACAACGCTCTTTCTTCACCTGAAACGCATAAAAATTGTGGTAAGGAGGTTGAATTTAAGAAAACCTGTCAACGGTTTTTCCTAGATTCAAAAGCGTCAAGTGTAGTTAATGGGATCTAAACATTTCATAACGATGCTCTTTCTTCTCCTCAAACGCGTAAAAATTGTAGTAAGACGGTATAATTTAAGCAAACATTTCAAATGTCTTTCTTAGATACAAAAGTTTCAGGTGTAGTTGGTATGGTTTAAACATTCCATGACAATGCTCTTTCTTCTCCTGAAACGCGTAACAATTGCAGTCATAATGATGAGTAAAGACGAGCGGCGTAGCATCGCTGGAGGTGCCAAAAGAAAGGCCGATGTGTCTTCATAGCTCGCGACAGGCCGGCAAATTGAGCGGATATTGCGGTGGCAGCGCCAGAAATGACAAACGCCGTCCGCAACTGCTCACTAAACTCTTCCGCTGGACATCCGTACTGGCCAGGAAATTCGGCCGTTGCTTCAATCGAAAGAAACGGAACTAACCAGTTTATAAAGCGGAATTGTTCAGCGTCGACTTGGGACCTCGGAGATGAAACGCTCCTATGGGAATACCTAGACATGGAGATACAGAGTCTTATTTCAGCTTTAAAACTGGAACGCGCTGTAGACTCCAGATGAAATGACATTTTGAACTGTTACTTACGTAAATAGAATTAAATTTCATGATGTAGTACTATAAGGAAAAAAATTAATTTTGCTTTCAAAAACAATCCTTTCTTATGTGGCCTGATTTGAAGTTCCCACAAAAAATACGAAAATTTTTCTTGTTCATTTCTATGGCGGTTTTGCTCAAAAGTTTATTCATATCTTCAATTGAGGAGGGTTTGCGTGGGTTGACACAGATTTAAAATTCCATTTCTTGCTAAAGTCAGCAAACACTGTCGCAATGATCTCTATTATCGTCGATGTGCCATAGCAGGTGAATATTTTAGTACAAATCCGTTCTTCTGATGAGGCTTTTGAAATTAAACAAAGATTCTAGTTTTTTCACAGAATAATCCGAATTTTAAAATTCGGCAAAAATACGCTAATTTCAAGCAATAAAAAATATTCTGAAGTCATGAGTTACTACCATAATATGACATGGAAGTCATTTATTTAATTGCAATTATTATAATCATGAATCAAAGAAACATTTATTAAACATTACACATAAACATAGTTTATTGCTCTGAGTTATAAAGTGAAAATTAGTCTTCGAATGTACAAGTTTATCAATAAAGCACAGCTTTAGATGGCTTAGAAAAGGCCTACATTTAAGCAAAAAAATACATAGTCACGTCGGGTTAGTGAATCTGAAACTATTCATTAATTTAAATTTAAAATTTTTAACAGTGAAAATCAGTGTAAACAGTAATCACACATTGTCTGAATGAAATGACAATTATGGGATTGAATGTACTTCAGCATGAAAACGAATAGGTATTGAGTGAAAACGCTCTCAATAAACTTCTCAAATTTGTTGATTTAAATTTTTCAAATTTATTTAATCAAATTTTTCAAATTTACTGATTGAATTTCAATTTTTCAATTTTTCAGCTCAATTAAAGTTTAAATGTCGAAAAGAATCCAGCAGTACCATGCTGGTATTATAAATAATAAAACACGCTATTCGCGCAAGCTCTGCTCTGATGGTGTCGATATATTTTATTTTATTATTGTTTTGCACTTCTTCATTTGCTTAGTCAGGTAACAATTCGGTCCTAGCTAATTCTGTCTTTTCTTGCACGACTATCACTCATTAGAATTCTACTTAATTTAGAAATTTAAAAATTCTTATCCCACCATCACTCAATGTGTTGATGACGTCGTTCAAAATGAAAAAAAAATATGAAAAAATGCTTTAGATTTTCTCAACACCATAATTATTTTTACCGTAATTATTTGTCAAAGTAGTGAAAATAGCATGCCAGCATCAAAACTTCATTAACTTTACTTAGTTATAACCATTCAAAATCACGGATTGATCTTTCTTCCAACTTGAAATATTTGCGTTAAAATGTTTGCCTTTAAGTCTGACCATCAGCCAAATGGCGCTGACTCGTCTCTTCTCGCGGTAACTAAAGGTAAGGTGCTGTAACTTTATAAACTTTCTTCTCATAAAATGTTTTGATGATTTCATTTACTCGAAATGCAAACACTTTTTTGTCTCGTCGAAAGTAAAATAGTGCAATTTCTTACATGAATGCATCCTTGGTAGTTTTTGTCCCGTCTTAAATGGGCCGTTAATCTACCAACACTAAGTCGGCATGTAGTCATAGTTTGAGTACAACAAAGAAGTAATCATTCTTAGGAAATTTATCGCGTAAGGTGTAGTTGTGCTAAGTCTTCAGCTGCCAAGTTTCTGCCGCTTTGGTCTGACTGAGCGTTTTTATTCCAGCTGTCAGTGCCATCTTATTGAAACATCGTAAACCTTCATATTGAGTTCATATAATGGATAGTAGCAGATCATTTATATAAATTCTGTGACAGGGAGAAACTAATTACATGTGCGAATGTAAATTTTCTAATTAAAAGTAAAGGTTTCCCTACGAGTTTTACATTGGATTTTTGTGACGCAATAATTATTATAACCTATAACATTTAATTCGTGATGTCAGTAGTGATTTCGTGATTGTGAAACTGATCCGGAGGTAAATGTGCAGTACTCAATAGCAGGAGTGTTGATTTAGAAGTGCAGGCGATGTTAGTGCGTCCAGCACACCTGCGGGGTGATGTTAGTGTGTCCAGCACACCTGCGTGGCGATGTTAGTGTGTCCAGCACACGTGCGGGGCGATGTTAGTGCGTCCAGCACACATGCGGGGCGATGTTAGTGTGTCGACAGCATCTCATGGTCCGACTTTTTGATCCGATCCATCGCTTTCTGTGTGGAAACACGGAGTAAAAGCGGGATTTTTTTATCAATTCATTTTCCTGTAGCGGTACATCTATTGGTGTAAGTTCAGTCGGTTCGACAAAGCTACGTGCTTATTTTCATGTTAAAATCCTCAAGATTGAGGTTTCGTCATGTAAAATGTTAGTAAAAGCGAAACGCGCTCGTGCAATATACCAGGTGCACTTCCTTACGTCAGAGAGCATCAGCGATAGATTGCACTGCTGCGGTCATGTCTAGTGAGCAGCAGTCAGTTGTGATCAAATCGATGTCATATTCAGGGACCATATTTATGCTGTACAGTTATATCTCAGCTTTGTGTTGCACCTACATTCATCATTGACCGATATAAAAGAGCTATATTCTGTAAGCATTTGTCTTGTTTGTTTATGAATACTTAGTATGTGTCTTTGGCGCTCCCTCTATCATTATTTATGAACGAATTGCGTACTATCAAAAAGACAGCGCATGTTCAACAATTATGTCGCACTATACCCTGTATTGGACAACCTTTTGATTATCAGAACAGCAATATTAGCATGTTAAAGCAACTTTCTGCAGCTCGTCAGAACTTGCTTTAAATTTGAATTTCCTGCTACAAGAGTCCATTAACTTCACGAAAAAGTTTATTTCCTGTACATCTAATGCTGTGGGGGCATCACTTGGAGGTATTTCACACTCAACTAAAGCTATTTTAAATTCGAGTTAATTTTCTTTTTTCGATCTTTCCAAGTTAGTGGAGATCTTTTAGAGTTTATGGAGATTTTCGATATTTTAGAGGGTGACCCAAATTAATGGATACCAAGAATAATGTTGTTACATAATGTAAATAAGCACTTCATCCTCAAATGAGCATCGCGCTTAGCCGTGTTCTAGAACCGGTGCTCGAGGGCCAGGTTTTCAGATGGTTTGAAGCGTCGTTGTGGTGATTCATCGAGCAGACTCGGCGACGCTGCGTGTTGTGCTTTCACACCAAATTCCTCAAGACTTTGCCTATTTCTAATAAAATGTAAGGATTTTGGTGAAAAATAATCAGCAACTTGCGTAGCCAAGTCCGACGGGAAAATTTACGCTGGTCGCTGTTCCGCACTGCAGCTCCGTAAATTGCATGTGATCTGGTTCCTGATCTAAATATATCTGTCGCCTCACAATATATGAGCTGGGATCGCTTCGATTAACTTCGATATTCAATGAACTAAGCGTGCATTGAATGAGCTTGCCCTATTTCCATTCAAATTTACTCATTCAAGTATTCAAAGATTCGCTCCCTCTTTAAGATGGGGCCACTGACACATGTTCTGTATTCAGTAAGAGGATCAAATAATCGTATTATGTGCGCCTCTGGAATATGGCGTGCATGTACTTACATGGCGTCTGTGTGTTCTGGCAGCCATGATGTGTTGTCAAACACTGACTGCTCTTTTTCGTCAAATTACATTTAGAAAACGTTCAAATGCGAGAATTTTTAATTCAAACAAACTAACCTGACCTCCTCGACTTGGGCTGCGGGAACGCTGCGACGAACATCAGATTATTATTGTCATCATTACTATGAAAATTTTTACATAGTTCGTTTAACCTTTAACCAACCCTCATTTAGACAATATAATATTTCCCTGCAGTAACTTTAGAGTGCATGTAATGACAATCGTTTGAGTTGACGCTGCGACCAAGATTGATTTAGAGTAGAAGCAACAACGAGGCTAGGGTCATTTTTATATGATGAAGCTGAGTTCGGGCGAACTGCACGGCTTTGGCTGCAGTGAAATGGAGAGCTTCGTGCTCATTTTCACAGCGTCGGCGGTGATTGACGAGCTGCCTTTGACGACCGACCTCTGCCAAAGAGAAGGCTTTCCTCCAGTAATTGAACTGTTGCAATTTACCACCCAACGTAGACGCCCTAATTTTGAGGTAAGCGTCGCTCGTTGAAATAGCCTTGATTTACCACCTCGGACGCGTGAAAAATAATGCCGTTAGGTTGGACAAATTATTTCTTTTGCTCCCTTCAAATGATGTCGTGAACATGACTTGGAGGCGTTGGTGCCAGGTTGGTAATGTGGTGTCACTGCACGGTACTGACGAAAAATTAATGCCTGAAACGGAGTTAGTGAGGGCCCATATTTTTCTGGCAGCACACCCACCCCCCGTTACAGATTTTTTTCCCAAATTCTGTCTTCTATTTCTCATTATACGCAGCGCGAAAAGGGGTGCGACAGAGTTTAACCCTGAATTAAAAGCTTGCATGATATTTAATTAAGCATGTGTAAGAACAATTCATTCTTTTTCGATGAAAAGCCTGCAAGGTTGCCTTGAGGTTCAAAAGTTTATTTTGCCAATGTTGAAATGATCAAACCGATGTGCGAGTAGATGCGACGAGAGCGTCGCATCCTCTGAGCGGTACTAAATGTGACCACGTGCTGAACTGCTGAAAATTTTGTAAAATATTTAATTATCCTATTTACTCAACGGGATTCATGACACAACTTGATCCTACTATCAGAAGCAAAATTTTACGGTAAAATGTGCGCAGTTTTTAGGTAGAAAAATAACAATTGTTGCTCGTAGATCTTTCTCGTAAAATACTACGATTAGTGCAGGTTCAAAATTTAAACGTCCTTCGAAAATTTGAGCATTTCCTTTACTATGATTGAGATAGCTAAAGCGGTAACTCCACGTAAACGTACTTCAATGGTATTCATTGAGAACCTGCGGGAGAATTGGTCACATTTACTGCACTAAACTGAATTACAACACTACCTACTCATTGCAAAAAAATACACAAGATGCAATTTAATTCGAAATATAAATGCAAAGTAACATTTTACAGATGAAACCAGAATTTATCTCTATTGGTCTCTAATTTTGATTGTCAAGTTGCAGAGTTTATGTTAAAATACTTCTAAAATCACTTACCTCCCGACCAAGTGATGTTTCGATATCACGCCTACATCTTGCCCTCGGATGTTGAGTACATCTTGCCCTCGTATGTTGAAATGGTCAGGACTGTTATGCTTAGGTTCGAATAGCTACTGTACTTTTATTGTACTGTGTGCTGCAGCTTGGTCCTTATTTTATACACACGTAGCCATGTTTTGGCTACTTAATCGTTCAATGGGAAATTTCTCTGTTTTATGTTGCGAAATCCCTGCGCTATTCTAAATTACGTCTCACTTGTGTCTCATAGAGCATGGCTTGCCTGACCAGCCATAAGTTTTTTCGATGGCTGCTGCGAAACACTCGAAATGAAGTGCCTTACGTTGTGCTACCTTCCCAGCCTCGCTCGTGTTCCAATGCTTTATCAATGTTTGTCCTAAATCAGCAGAACAAAAGACGTACGCACTCTACCTGGTACGTACCCAATAACCTTACATTACATGCGCTTTATACCTACTGTGTTCCATCAAGTACGAATTTCCTGATACCGTAATATGAGCTTCCCAATTTCGAGTCGAATTTCCTGATATCGTAACCTGAATTTCCTAATGTGACATATACTGAACTCTCAGTACTCACTCCAGATCACGGAAGGTGAATTTTTCGCGACCCAAAACGTTTGCTTTCACCAAGATCCGTTGAACTGTGCAACTTCTTTTTATCCTAAAAATGAAAGAGGCAAGAAATCTTCTTGTTTCTGTCTCGTGTAGCCTTATGATGATGTCGTGCGATATGAGACATCAGACATACTTCTGTAGACATCAGGTGTTTTATGGATGTTATTTTAAGACAACATATGTTTTTGGTTGAATCAAGCAATTATGATGGCGTATGCATGCAGTTTACGTTGGTAGTACTAAAGTCCAACAGTTTATCAGACACACTCAACAATCAGGAATTTCTCACTGAACCCGTCGTACATTTTCCTCTTTATCCCAATAAGCTGTCAGAGATCTTTGTGGAAATTGTAACCATCCATGAAATATAATAATTCCGAATCGTTTGTCATTAAAATGTTTGTTTACACATTGTTTATCCTTTTTATCATAAAACAGAGATTTCTGAGAATTCCACTGATCAATAACATACGAGTAGGACTTGTACATTGATCGATGATAATTTATGGCGTAATCCTATCTACACTTGTTATTTGTCATTTTTTCTCTGTGTGTCTGCATCTTCGTGTGTAATTTTGAACATTTCAGAACAGAATTTGTATGAAATGACAAACGAAAATGTGAACGATTGACATTTGCTGAAGAGAAGGTATGGAAATGATGCATATTGAAACCTCATCCTCTCTTCCGAATTATTTGCAGTAACTATTCACGCGGAAGAATTTACATGTTAACTATAACAATCCACTCGCACTCGTTTACATTAGCGGTTTACTGCAACAATCCACGCTCACGCACTCACATTACTGTTTCCAGTATCAAACACAGTTATGACAGTACCTGGGTACCTTAAATTGAATCAGTAATCCCCATTTTTACTGACATTGAAATTCGATTGCAAAACCAAAGACTGTTCGCATAGTGGTTGTAAACCGCCACTTGAAAAATTTTATTTCAAATTTCACTTCTTGAGCGACAGTTACGACAGTACCTAATTTCTACTGCACTGAACATGTTCTCACTCCCAACAACAACCTGCAGCGAGTCCCAATTAACACTCGCGTTGCCAAAGCAACAACGCTGCTATCCGTCAGAGCGACACTAAGCAGCTTAATTAAGAACATCAGCTCACCTACAACTCTAAGTTCCTCAAACTGAAGCCATCACTTTGGTGTGAGTTCAAGCGTCATTAATCATAGTTGAGTAGAAATATTTCGTAGTGATTTATAAGGAATGTTAACGGCAGAGGGGCATTGATTGTGACGCGGTAGTGAAATGCGCGTGATATACTCCCATGCTAACAAATTGTGCTCAAGCTTGATATTGGAGCTTCTGGTTTGCTGGCTGAAGTGTCAGTCTTCCGTACGTTTCGTAAGACTTTCCTCCATTTGTGTCAAGGCAACCACCTCTTTCACCTCTGTGATAGCACCCCCCCTCATCCACTCCTGTGATGATCCCCCTTCGTTTTATCGTTCATGTCATCCCCATCTGTGATGGCGTCCAACAAATCCACCTGCAGCCTCATAATATCCTGATTCTTGAGATACTTTGTAAAAATTAATATGGCAACTACTAGCACCGGAGGAAGAAGACATAAAAACAAGGGAGTTGATCAGATTACATTGCGTCGGAGAATGCGGCAACCACACGGCATTTAAATTGTTCGCACGTTTTCACTTTCTCCAATGCCTTTTAATACGTAATTAGACTGTCTTTATTTCTTCTACATGATGTCGCACGTAGCGTAGCAAAGTCTACTTCGGAATATCACACTGCTGCTACCATGTCGCAAATGGTTTGGAAAGTATACCGCAGGCTGTGTTGGTGAGTGGCATTATGCCCCATTCTGGAGGATTAAACGCCACATTTACTATAACAGAGATTTAGCAGCTACTGCCTACTCGGCTTCAATGCTTCAATGGGACTCACCCTTCTGACGGCTATGGCGAGTTCAGCTCCTCCAAAGGCTTTGACGCGGCCTGCCCCTCGTAATGCTTAGAAAGCAACTGTCCGGACACAATCTTGCAAGGTGTCGTTACTCTCCATGCTGTACACTTGGACAAAGAATGTTTTTTATTCCAACCAGCCTCGGTACATATCATCTTGTATATTGGTTTTTCAAATGAATATAACTAACACCAGGGTGCCATGACGGTTACCCCCGGTCTAGCCGGTTCCCATTTCCGACACCTGGGTGGATTGGGAAATTTGTGGCTGAGTTCACACAAAGTCCAGTGGATACCACAGGCATCCCTGAGCTGCTAGCGATGCGTGCATGTTTTCATACGGTGAAATGACTTCTAGATTTTAAAAAATGGTCTAAGCTTTCCTGAATATACTCAGAAACTTGTTTAAAAAACCCTTCTGTGTAAAGTGGAGACCCATTTCAAAAACCTATTTCTCATGTGATTTCTAATTCGAATCACTGATGAGCCTGCAGCAACAATATATAATACATGTCATTTTCTTCGAAAATTTAAGTCACAATGCGGGTGTACTGGTAATTTTGACATTTTAAAAAAGTCAACCTATGTTGCGTGAGTTGTTTTGACGACTTCCATATACATAATATGCCAAAGCATTCATAGAGAAAGAAACGTAAATAATAGTGTATAGAAAATTTAGGTGTCAAATATTAGGGAAACGAGGGAAAATAACGAGGGAAAATTTAGACAAGCCTAACTTTTGAAGAAATGGCACTAGGAAATTTTTTGTGTTTCAGTCGTAAAATTTTTGCGCCCCAGCGAAAGTCAAGCTTCAAGCCTCATTTCAATGAGACAAGAGCTGGCAATTGGCCATACATGATATGCAAAAACATTCCAACGTCCTGCATCCGTTTGGTTTCCAGCCGCCCAGATAATTAATTCCGAAAGCTCCCGCGAAAAAGGTTTCAATCATTTTAATGAAACTGTTTCGCGCCGCTGCTCAACGCCCGTGACAGGAGTGTTCCATTGTTTTCTAAATTAAATATTGGTGCCTCGATCATATGGCTTCATCGAGGAGCTGATGAAAAGATTCCATCGCTCAAGCTCATAACGGAGCCAATTTTTATGGATCAATGCATAATTCAAAGCATCTCTCGATCTGTGAGCAAAATTTTTCCTGCATTGCTTGATGATTCGTTTCATGAATATTTATATCATTAGGATGTTAATGGCACTTTGGGGATACAGGGAATAATTTGAACACACATACCTGCATTAACATTCTTTCAACTTATTTTTAATGTTTGAATTACGTAGTCCAAGTGGTAAGAAACCTGTCATTGGTAAATGATTGTTCATTTTTCATTCAAAACCGCATACCTAAATTTACCCAGAACTATCATCACGTATCGACGATAAGTTTTACGGCACTTCACTGCCGCACAATGTCATGGTGCGTCAACCACTAAAGAGGAAACAAGGTCGAGTCATTTCTATGGGGAAAAATACACCTCCTCGTGTTCGACTAGCTAATTGAACGTCTTAATTTCGAACAGACTTCATGACATCACCATTGCGACATGTCGTCAAGCCAATAGTGATGCCAGATTTGGGGCTAGCAGTGTTGTCAGACGAAATATGAGCGCTGCTGTTGGTTTGTTTACATGACGTCAGCATTGCCACACGGTCGACGAAAAAAAGACTAGTTTGACCCTACCATGTTTCTTCTGGCGTGAATGGAGTGAGGCCCCTGCATTAGCGCAGTCACTGCTGGAAGCTGTCACTGCAGATAACGGAGCGATGAGTTAAGGAGAGGAAGAAGAGCGACTCAATATTGATTTTGGCTCTCAAATCTTTGTAGAAAACGATGTGCTAACCAGTAATAGACTGCTCTGATATTTCCAACCTGAGATTCTGGGTCTTCGCGATTCCATCATGATACTTTAAATTGAATCAATAATCGTCATTTTTATTGGCATTGATTTTCAATAATGAATACTTAAGACTGTTCGCTTAGTGTTTGTAAGCCTCCATTTGGAAAATTCGAATTAAAATTTCATTCATGGAATACAGTTATGTAGTGAACGAGAAGGTTTCAAGCACCTATATTAATCAGGGGAAAAGTTTACAGAGCTGAATGGCTTTTTTAAAGTGCATATTCCTAACTCTGGGTAAGCAGTTCCCATGTTTTGTGCGCCCGAAAGAAACTCTCCGTTTTTCCCGTCCTAGAACACAGGCGATCGACTCTGGAAATTTCTATAAAGCTTTAAGCGTAATTATTAAAGGGACTTAAACCTTTGAACATTTTTAACGTGGGGATGAAAACTTCACCAAACGGAAGTAAATTTAAGAGTTTCCTATGAGGGAAAAATTCCTTCACTACGGTAGTCACTTCAAAACGATGATAATTACTTCGGCAGTTCTCGATACAAATACTTTCAGGAGCCTGAGTCAAGTTTCAGGTTTCTCCGGCTTTTAGCGCTTCGCATCAACGACACGCTACAAAAACTGAGGGGAGTTCGAGGGAAAGGCTGCAGTTCTCGCATATCAGGCGAGAGTAGCTGCGCTATCCACTTTCTGCTTCTAGCAGGAGAAAGAACAAAAATATTTGTTTTACCGCCGTCGCTTAGATGCCTGAACAAGCGGAGCTAGCTCAACAAACTCGCTCAGGCTGATATGCCTTAACACGCTAAAGCATGTGGCTTTAACGTCTTCCTCACGCCTCCTTCAGTCAGGGCCTCTGGTCGTGCTTGCGACTATATCTTGGCTACGAGACCACTGTTGTGTCGATAAGTTCTATTGCGCGCGAAACACATTTTATCGTTCGCTACATCATTGCAAGACTGCCGTAACTCAAATTTCGTGATTTTTTCAGGAGAAGTATTTTAAAGTATCTAAGTTATACAACTTTAATAATTTTACGCATATCAACCAACGCCATCTTTCGACTAAAAATGCACTCAAACTTACGACGTCACTGCCAAAACACCCAGAATTAATTTAGCATTCTTAAAAACATTGTAACTCTATACTTGAAATTTGTGAGTTATGACAGTCTTGCAATGATGCAGTGATGTGGTCAGTCACTTTTCTTCAGTTCATGCATTTTGCAGATGGATATCTTGGCCACAAATTGATTGTTGCTTTCATAAATCGTATTGTACGCTATCTAAATTTTTTTTCATACGTATAGCACGGTAGAGGAAACAAGGTAGGGTCTAACCAGTCTTTTTTTCGTCCAATGTGTGAGTTTGCTGACGTCACGGCCACGAACCAATAGCAGCGCTCATATTGCATCTGGTAGCACTGCTACTCCCAAATCCGTCTCCACTATTGGCCAAACGACATTACGTTTTAGTGACGTCATAAAGTTTGTTTGAAATAAACATCGGCATCTTAGGATGCTTTATTTCCAATCAAGCCTGATACATTTGATCTTAAGCATTAGTTTTTCAAATGTCTTATAACTAACACTATATATAGGACACCATGACGGTTCCCCCGTGAAGCCGGTACCCATTTCCGACACCTGGGTTGAGTGGGGTATTGTGCTTGAGCTCTCCCTTATACCCAACGGGGAAAATCGCCGCGCCAGTGCCGGGATACGAACCCTCGTCTCCAACATACAAGGCCATTAAGCCTTTCTATTGGCTACCCGAACAAGAAGAAGTGTAATTTCCCCCATTGAAATGACCCTACCTTGTTTCCTCTACCGTGATGTGTAGTCAGTGACCTCTCTTCATTTAAAACATTATAATTGTGTGTCGATAAATTGCATTGTACACAATTGAATTTTTTTCATTCATATAGTCAATCACTTTTCTCTAGTTGATGCATTCTTCTGTTGGAAAACTTAACCAAAAAATTATGGTATTTTTGATTAGTGAAGTTGTACGTACGACTAACGTCACTTCTCTCCAGTAGTGGTGAGTCATTTCTTTTATTCATTTCTTGGCATAGAGACCTGAATTAAACTATGTATTCAATAAGAAATGTTGAAAGGTAGCCTTGAATATTTAATTCAGAATTTGCAAGAGTCTGAAGTCAGTCCCATGCTCAGTTGTTTTCACAGTACTTAACTAATGTGGATACGAACAGCAAAGGATGGAAACGAAGTAAATTCGGTAATGATAAGACACAGACATGTTTCAATCTACAAAAGACTTGAGACTTTAATCTGTAGTTTTTGAAAACCCTGTTCGATCACCTGATTTTTTACATGACACACACATGTGAAATGCATGAAAAGTTCTTCCAAGCAAGATTCTCAGCACCAGCGGAATTTTTGCAAGCCAGCCTCCACATTTGACGCCAAACTTACTGGTCACTTGCCTGAACACACGAGATACAGCATCCAGCACCTGGACACTTGGCACACAGCGTCCAGCAGCAC
>JACJUY010001786.1:43692-56133 GCA_014220935.1 Platorchestia sp. MABIK
ACACAGCGTCCAGCAGTCCAGCACCTGGACGCCAGGCACACAGCGTCCAGCAGCACCTGGACGCGAGACGACGCGTCAAATTGCAGCACCTCTGAACCGTGGTGCGCTCGTTAGCAGGGCGGTGTGTGATGCAATTACAGCGGCCTTCATTAGCGCGCACCTGCCGCTCGCCCCCGGCGCTCCGGGCCTGCCTCAATTTCTCCATGCGAACCCGGAGCCCTTCTGCACGACACGTGAACTTCTCTTCATATCTGAATGATGCTCTTGTTTTCAGGAAACTAAATTAATTTTGGGTATACATGCCGGGTACGAAATCCATTCGCTTTTGGGTAGAACACCTGAACATTTGATCATGTCCAATTGATGCTCCTATTTTTGGAAACTAAATAAATAATGAGCGTACATGTGGGTACAAAATTCAGTCGCTGCTGGTTAAAACACGGGACTTTCTCTTCATATTTGAATGATGCTTATATTTTCCGGAAACTAAACAAATTTGGCCGTACATGTCGAGTACGAGATCCAGTCGCTGTTGGGTAGAACACCTGAGCGTTTGATCACGTCTGAATGAAGCCTTTATTTTAGGCAACGTACGTGCTATATAGTATAGATAAATGCAGAGTATAAATATTCGTCGTCCTTCTACAGAAGACGTGAACTTCTGTTCAGGTGTGAACAGAAGTTCACAGTTCAAGAAACGCGGTAAATTTAGTGAATACAAGAAGTGCAAAATTTGTTCATTTTTGTATAATTTGTGTACAGATTTCGAGTTGTATCAACAACATTTTTGGATGAATGTGAACAATTCTATTATATCTGTCGTCTAAATTTTGTATCCAAGGATGCTTTTTAGCGCTTTCCATACATTATCCAGTCCAATAATTCAAATTCGAGTCTACTTCTATACTTCTTTGAGAGCTTCACGTAAAAATGTGACACGAATACGGCCAAAAGTTGGGGAGAAATATCCGTGGAAGTTGCAAGAGAAAGCCTTGGAAGATGCCTAGCATTTATGACTCCGCATTAGCTTCATTTTGGGAGGCCGGCGATCGTTAAATTTGTTGGGCTTCAAGCGGGTACTATAAACAGAGATGAGCACATTTTATGGCGGTGCAAAGCGCGCATCGAAGCGAGAACTTTAAAGTTCAGACCGCCATGAAGGAAAAGTCCAACTCGGCGGTGTACCTCGGGTGTTGGTGTGGTGCCTGCGTTACGAAGAGAGATCATTTTATCTACTTCAATAAGCTAATGCACACCTCTGCAAAGGGGTAACGCTGATCAATTTGTTTTTGTTGGAATAACTGACTCTAGTGAATGCTGGTGTCTCCGTGTGTTGGCCTGAGTAGCAGCTTATAAACATACGCATTAAAAAAATCGTTCACCCTCAGTTTATTTAGTGAGAAAGGAAGAGGTCGTATTCCCGAAGTTTATCACTAAATGCGCGCCTCTGTCACTGAGATTTCTTGGAAATAACTTGTGTTAATTACGCTGTGCCTTAACAACTTACTATTGATGTTTTGTTGTTGCAGAAGTGGACGACAAAACGAGGTAGATTTGTACCATAGCAGTAGCATCCCTTCGGAAACCAAGTACACACCCGAGCATCAGAGAACAATGTACCGTACGGAGAACATTTCACTCCCCCCTCTTAAAGGTAGATCCTGGAAAACCGCAGTTGTATCAAATGAAATGGTATAGCCCAAATGTTGCAATCGATGAACATGTTCCATTTACGCTGAAAGATGTCAGGAAGACTAGCTCTACAGCCCGTTCACCCTCAAATAAATCATGCAGAGCGCAGCGACGATGTCAATATTCTCTCACCTTTACGGCCACTAAGAGCCTACTGTCTCCCGCGTCAGAACAAATGCCAAGTTGACGTGCAGAGAAGCTAAAATGAGATGAGATTGCATGCCTTGAGCAGTGCAAGTTCGTTGCATTTGATTAATTTTAGCTCTTTATTCTCAGGGAATGTTCAGTGGTAATTAAGAAACGGTAATAAATAAAAGCTCTCTCTCTCTCTCTCTTCTATGAGATCAGACAACGAAGGCAAATTTATTAACGTGTAAACAGTAGAGATTGTTAAAATTGAGTAACTCATACGCTCCATTTTAGATCGACATAACTCAAATTTTTCCAAGCTGTGAATATTTAAGTACCCGCAAGCGTTAAAAAGAATGAAGGAGCAATAAAGAAATCTTTCTTGTTGTCCACGGACATTCAATCGTTGTTCTAGGTACAAATATTCCAAATACTCAAAAATTTATTTAATTCAAATTTGCTCAGATGTCTTAATTTAAATCAACAGCACCTCCCTTATCCGTAGAAGCTTGGAAGCATTTATAACGGATTTGCAGACTGTGACTTGGACTGATAAGCTGTTGGTCTAAAGATCAGCTCGCCTTGGTTAAGGGGAACTTGTTGATCGTTTTGAAGTTACATTTAGCAACCATACACAGATGTAAATGAAGCTTTAGAAATTGAGGAGTTGGCGTGGTCCCTAGATCAAAGAGGTTTGAGATGCAAACTTCGTGACCGTGAAGCTCAAAGGTTTGAATCCCACAAAACTCGGAGCGAAAAGTGTCTCTTTTTTTGTGCATGCCGTGTTGTGAGTAGCGGGGTGTGGAGGAGAGCTGAGGCAGAGGAACTGAGAAAACTACTTTTCTGAAAGAGCTTTCAAACTCTCCTGAGAAAAACATAGCTACGCTGTGTACTACAGTTCGTGGCGTAGCCAAGTCGACTCAAAGGAGTTTGCGCTGCCAGCTGTGCCACTACGATAACATAAGTTTTCGGTAAATTGGGCTTCTGACCTGTGAATCAAACGACAGAGAACACCTTCTTTTCCGTAAGAAATCTACCCAAAAAAATTAAGTCTCATGAAATTATGATCTACTGAATATCTTTCATCTTGATTTTGAATAACGCACCAATTCAAATTAAGTTATAAAAAAGCCATTCATCTCTGCACGAGGCTTTCATTTCTAACACAGACAAATGCGCATTTAACAATCTAAGATAAATTTATAAAGGCACCCTCAGGTCCTCTTCGTCAAATGTGAAGCTCACTGTTGTTAGACTCCTAAAAAATCCCCCGTTCGATAATATTATCTAGCTTTAGCTCTGTCACTGGCAAGCTGCACAAAAGATGACGAAAGCTGAAGATTTTCCCGCACAGTGAGCTGCACTTGCTCTATTAAAACTTTTCGTAGTCGTGTTAATGACATCTCAAAGCTTCAGCGCCTAGTTGCCGCTGGAATTTCTTGGACTTTCTTTCCTCTCACCAAGAGTTCTCAGAGCAAGACTGTCAATTTTTTGACAACTCAGGGACGAAGTTTGTTGACATTTTTTCTGTAAATTATGAGACACGCCGAAGGCGGTGACGTTTCAAATTTGCTCGCGAGCGCCAGTGCCGCAAAACCGGAGCCTTACCTCAACTCCAAATCTCCAGAGGTGTTTGGTGTCATGCTAAAACCTGTGTCTGTCCAACTTGGTTACTCGCACGCCACAGCCCAGGATTTTGAGCGGTTGTGCTCGGAGTCACAGGTCCTGGAAAAGAGCGTCGGGAGTCTCCTATGAGAGAGTTCATTGAAGCGCGAGTAAGAAGATTCATTTGAAGCAACACTCTACTCAAACACGTTGTTTTGGATACCAAAATAGCAGGTTGCGTTACCGCTAAAATCTTGCGCGGAACCCAGACTGGCACGCGCCACTGCTCCAAGTCCAGAGATTAACTTCAAATTGCGGCGGTGGCCTCGGTCCTACCTCGGCAGACCCTGCACCCTAATGATGCACGCAAAGTTATCCTTTCGAAAATTGAACAAGCGGCACGGGTCTTAATCCTGCCTGGCCTTCCTATATTTTGAACGTTTCTCTGCAGTATAAATGGAAGACTTGAGTTGAGGCCCACACGGGTTTTGCAGTCCGTTCTGTCTTAATCTTGAATATCCAGTAGATCTAATGCTAACTAAGGATTCTGACCTTACAGCGTGGAAATTTTTCTTATCTCTAGCATTACACTGGGTTTCACTACGCCGGAAAATAAATTATTAGATGAACTTAACTCCGCTTGATTCTGACATGAAGGAAAAACTTTTTTCAAAATTTTAATTCCTTTCCAATATATAATCAAACCGATTTAGGTACGACGCTTCATTCGTGATTTCATCTTTTCAAACTTGATATGAGTGATGTGGATCTGTGGACAGCATGCATCAAATATTTGTGCTGGGCATTTGGTACACATCAGCATTCATTTCTTTATGAGCTATCGGCGGTTCTAATATCGAGCTCTGTCAAAAGAGTTCGTTCTATTTTGTGTACCTGAATGTGTCTAAATTTCCATAAAAATTTGAAATTTATTTTGACATTGTGAGCTTATTTATTGCTTTGATGTAAGTGCTTTACAAATGTAGTCTCCATGCCACACGTGGGAAAAGAAGAGCAGACATAATATGTACGGAGTTTGTTTTCCTTAAAACAATGATTTTTTAGCCCCGCTATAACAGCACTCATTATGCTTCAATGTTATAGACTCCAAAAGAAAACATCTTTAGTAATTTTTGGCATGATCATCGCGTATTAAATTGCCTATTAACGAATCCGAGCAATTAGTATTATATGAACGCAACGGTTCGTTTGCCTCTGAAAAATTGTTTCAACGCAAATTTCTTACAATACTTATCGACCATTTCAGTTTCCCAGTAATCTTACAATGTTTAAAAACAACATTGTTTACCACTTTAAAAATTTGTTAGTTACATCACTAGAGGTAGTGATAATCTATATAGTGTTTTATTGAATTTGAGCAGGAACGAGTGGGCCGTGCAGTTATTTTCTGACCCAAGCTTATGGAGGCAATATTGTTCCCTGGCGGAATGTGAGTGTGGGAGAAATAACGGCACCACAATACGATAGAAATAAAACTTGTTCTCAGAAGTCTAGGTTATGCAGCATAACGTAAAGCTCACATATAAAAAGTTGACACGTTTATGACTTCTGCATTATCCTTCTCTTGCGGTTTACACGAACTGTGCACCGCGGCATTGGCTTCTCCTCTTAGAGGAAAAGTTTCAGGGTACATACAGCTCGTTCATAACACCACGATTTTTGTTTATAGTTTTTTTAGTATTCTGGCTCTCATAGCAACTATTTTCTGCTCAGTTTTAGACATTTCACAATCCTGGAATGATTATATAGGTATTTGTCACACACCAGTGATTAAACATTTGTATAAGCAGAGAACAAATCTTTTCTCCCGGCTGGATCTCATATTTCCAAGTCTTGCATAATTTGTTGAACACGCATCACTAGTTTAGGAAAATGTGCAAAGTTCATTTCGTGGATCATGAACATTGACTAGGACACGAGAGAGCGAATTTAAAGATCAGCTCAATTGTGGGAAATTCTTCCCAAATACGCCTCGTGTGGCTTTTTACGTTGAGCCTGTAGTGGGGGCCGGTGGGATTTTTTTGTCGATTTGATCGGGGTTCGGGCGGTGTGTTCGAAGGTCCTAGGTTTTGAGTTTGGTATGTGCTATTCGGCTCCTTCTCGTGCTACCACGTGAGATGGTTGTGTGGCCAGCTGGTCTTGTGAACGGGCATCTCGCTTGTGATGGTTGCTGGTGACGTAACTAGGCCGTGATCTGCCACTGACCCTCGACCTCTTACACTCTTGCTGCTGCTTTTACATTTTAACTGTTTTTAAGTTTGTGTGAATGTGATTTCATTTCATTAAACTTTTGTTCGAGTTTTTAAATTTTTATTAGCTCTTGAAGGTGTTCGGTCTTCTTAAATGTATTAATTGGGCTTCGGCCTATTGTGTTTAACCGTAGTAGCGCTACGGCCTTCTGCATTTAACTTTTAAACTGAAACTTAAACTTGAACTTATATTTATGGGCTGCGACCTGAATTTAGGCGTTGCCATTGAAGATCTTTATAATCATAACCTAAATTAATTTTGAATCAAGCTGGTAAGGTTTCTAACCTGAAGTGGTGGGCTAACGCCTGCTCTGCGAACCTTCCAGCGGTATTTTTCTTCTGGGCTATGACTTTCACAAGTTGAATCATCTCCCTGCTGTTCTTTCTGTCCTTTGACCGAACATCTACCTTATACTGTTTTCTACTAAAATTTCCTATTACCTCTTAAAGTGGTTTTACGGCCCACCGAGTATGGCAATATACTTGGGTGAGTTTCGTTGTTAAAGTTTGTTTTTCATATTGAAATCTTCTGTGCATCGGTCTGTTGGTTCTTAAGCTTACCATCTTTCTTTTGTTGTTTCCTTAGTATACAAGTTAACCTCAGCTTCGCTTCCGTCTTGGCTCCCGTCTGCTGGCAGTTCTTTGTCTGGTTTTTCGCCGAAGCTACAGTGTCTAGTGCCTCCGATCAGGTTTTTCGTGTCAGGGTACGTTGTGCTGGAGTGCTTCCGACCTTAATTCTCTGCGGCCTAATATTGAAACATAAGATCGTTAGTGTTCGTCATAATTCCACGTGATTAGGCTTTTGTAATAATCGGGTTGTTGCTCGTTGCAGGTGTTCATGGTTCTGTCGCAGGCTTCTTGCTCCCTCCGGCTCCCGTGCTGGCTTCTTTAACGATTAACCGTGGACCTAAAAGAGACGTGCACCGTAAAGCGACCTAACCCTGTCAAGTCTCTCAGTGACGCAACGTTGAACGATCGAGCACCTCCTATTCGGGGCGTCGAACCCTAATCAACTTAATATACTTATCAAGATCTCTTGAAGACCTTGCAATAAATTGTTTTAAATTGAACGGTAAAATTGTTACACCGTCATTTTATGGGAGTTTTGTACTCCATATACTCTGAACTGATTAGAAGTCTAACGTCAGTATAATTCATTCAATTTAAATTTGTTTCTGAACAATAGTTTTTTCTATCCTGAATTGTAGTGTGCTAGAATTTCTTACACTATGTACATGTAAATTTGAATGTTTATGTGTGGAAATGTAAAATTTTCTTCTGCATAAAAATGAACGTCACTTCTACGTTGGTCAATCAGGAAAGCTTACTTAGATATTTTTGAACAGCAAATCAGCTCCTGTGTTTAAAAATTAGGTAGGAATGCTGCGCTCTTTTATAAATGAACTGTTTAGTTTTCATACAAATTTAAGCGGCTGTCACAAATGTATTTACGACAACTATGTAGAACGCAGGCACCGGAAATTGCCGAATGAGGGCCGTTTTGAACATTCGATTGAAGTTCATTTTTAGTCGTCGCACAGAATTTGTAAAATGACATCAGTTTTGCGCGCACGATGTGCAGAAATCGGCACCGAGTTCAAAAGAAGCGGCGAGGCTGGCGGTATCCAATATAAATTAAATCATGGTCCGGCCAGAGTCAGGCCTTATCGAGTCATCGTCCACTTGTTCCGGGAGATGAGTCAGGAAAATTTGACGGCACCTCGCGCACCTTCCGCCAAATGATTTCCACGCCGTCAAACCCGACTCTCTACGTTCGATGGGAAACCAGCATACTGTTGGGAATTATATGTATTGATGGATCCAAATAGAAACAACTATGCCTATCATTTAACCATTCAATTTTCCCTTAGTAAATTTTGGCGTGTATTGAAAATATCTCAACGGTGATTTCATTTTAAAGTGGTTTTTAAAATCTTCCTGAAAGAATCAGACCATTAGATGTGCAGATACACATGTGGCCCTGTGTAGCAACAAATGCCAAAATGATAAAACAACACTGCATAGATATAAGTGAAGAAGTTAAAAACATTTTGTGTTTGTTAGTATGCACCAGAGTTACAACCCTTACATACTCAACACGATTTTTATCCGTGTATGTTCTGTTGTGTAAGGTGCAAATGGGCAAACAGAATTCATTTACATATCTTTGAGCTTGACAAAGAAGAATTAGATCTTTTGCTAACTTATAGTTTATTGCAAATGCAAGAATAATTTCTAAACGCATACACTTGATCGTCATCCTAAGTGTTTTTTTATGATGAGCCAGCTCCATAAATTCGTCTTTGAGGCCTCAAAATGAGTGGGAGCGACCCAGTTGGGCTTGTTGGGGTACCCCCCTCGCCCACACACCACCGAAGGGAACGAAATTAATTGCTGCTTAACGCGGCATTGCAGTTTATCTGGAGGATGTTTTCAGCATTTCCTGTAAAGCGTCGGAGCGAGAAGAGTTCGATCGCCAGGCGCGGGTCCGACATTAGGGCTTAGAGAGGGCATCCGCTCGAAATCCTTCATAACAGCTCCGGAGTCCAATGAAACATCGGCCGCTCTGATCCTTTAAACCAAACACATTCCGAAACCATTAGCACGGCCTACGCTCGGATGGGGGACAGCGATGGAATGGCATGGCTCTGGTAAACATTATGTAAGCTCGTGCTTCCAGCCAGAAATTATTCTTCTCTGTAAAACACTTAGAGAAATTTAATGTGTTCATTGATCTCACTTTTAGTACCTTACACAACACTTAGTGCCCATTGTCTGTGAATATTTGCATTCTTTTAAAGAGTGGTAATAAGGGGTTTTTTGTCTTAGGTAATTGTCCGACTGCATTTTTGTTATTAGTTCTGATGTTTGACGACAGTTATGGCAGACATAGAACACTGTTGACCTAAGATTGGCAATGGAATGGCTACTAAATATTCAATTAGAGGTCTGTACCGCCTTTCCGGCCGCATGTAAGATGTTAAGTCACAATTTGTACGAAGGTAAATTTATTATAAAGTAGATGAATTACCAAGTAAAGAAACACAACAAATGTCAATCAAAAATTTTGTAGAATATACGCTACGAATATATCATTACTAACTGGACGGTTGTTGGCTAAGAGAGAGACCAGTTCTGTGTGAAGAATTGAACAACTTAACCCTCCTCTCAACTTGCATTCACTTTTATGTCAGAAAAGCAATGTTCATTACAATTTGGATGGTGATTCATACCTCTTTATCGTCGGTTTGTTTTCGTGCTGTGCAACAAACAATGACAGAAAATTGCCGTATACGTTGGTGCTGCTGGTGTTATAATTATGGACCGAGATTTGTCTGCTTCACACTCAGTTCTTTACGTACATTGATAGTTTCTGAAGTCTTTTGAAAAATTGTTCAGAAAATTGGCATCAATGATCAAATGTGAAATTGAGTATCTTTTTAATGTTTCTTTCAACCCATGTTTTTACGGAACGTTGAATCATTCATCGAACGTGCTCATCCACCAAATGAGCGAAGAACTGCAAAAAATGAGATTCTTCAACGTTAGACTAAGAAATTAATTTTGCTTGCCCATGCACAAAGTATTGAGAAAACATTCCTAAAACTAGGTACCATCAAAACCACCTGAAGTGAGAAAATACACAACTTTGAGGAACAAGGTGGGAAAGTAACCTCACAACAGAGCCAAGCAGCCCGTTGGAGCAAGAGCTGGTCTGCGCTGTGGAGTAATTATTGGAATTGAATAGAGAACTTAAAATATCAAAATTTATGAAATAATCTGCTCTTTTCAATACTAAATATTTCCTCGCTCATATGTAGGGATCTACTTTATTACACGTAATATGTTGTGACTTTCAAGGTATCATTGCAGAAAGTAAAGCGGAAATTTTCTTGATCAAATATTTTTGAAATGTGCATTCGAGTTTATATTTGGATTGCGTGAGTTGAAGGAATACGAAACCCATTCCAGTACTGCGTACGCGATTTCTTGATCTTCTGTGCATTTACCACAGTCAGCCTGAGCCAGGCATCTTGCATTGTAGGCATTCCCGCTCTGAATAGAAGTTCGTTTAATTTCTCCTGACTCACTGCAGCATAAAATGAATCTGGCCCCAATATTGCATGCATATATGTGACGTTTTGATCTGGCACAGTCCCATATTTTTGGAATTTAAAACATTTTGGATTGGCAAAGGGTTTACCACATTTTTTAATGTGTCATGCAGTACATACAAATTAAAAACACAGCCTGTTTCCCCATCCGGTCTTGTGAACTAATGTGTTTTCTCATTTGTTTTAGCGACCATTAACTAGTCTTTGACCGAACTTGCCGTTAACTGAGTTTATTGTTATCATTTTCTCTTTTTTTGCAATTTTGTTCAGAGTAAATTTTTTATCTTAGGCACTTTAACAGATTTCCGAACTGATTCATCCAGCTTAGCATGATGGCAATTTCCGTACGCTTAAACCTGCAATCGAAACACTGAATTAAACTTCGCATATGATTTTAAAAACGAACCCATTCGAACAAAAACGACGATGTTTTTTCATCATGCCTAAAAGTCACATGCCTGGAAAATCATTCTGCACTCAGCATGCAAGAATTCTGCTTCTCCTCCTCGGCGCCACCTACCGCGCATTTCCATTACTTCAAAGGCCTGCAGCACGGCCGTGGTCACTCCAATAACAGAGACTTTGATTGCGAAGATCTTGGATAATACGCACGCGGTTACGCACTACAAATTTCTCGGGAACAATATCCGTGCAATCCGGTCTCCTGTCTCCCTCAATAGAGACAAAGAGCCTTAGCTTACCTCCAAAATTGTCTCTCTTTCTTGATTAATAAATGGCATGACCTATCCTTCACTCGTCCAAGCAGGTTTTGTTAACAAGAATATACAGGGTTATCTTTTCATAACACGCCGGCCGGCACCTAGGAGATAAATTTCTATGACTCACGCACCGGGTTGTAGACGTGATTTTCTAGCACTGTTTGAAACAGAGCGCTGGCCTAAATTTAGTGCCATTGCTGTGTAGGTTGTGAAAACTTCTGCCGTATAAATGCACACTGTAATTACCTCATTTATTAGTTGCATAGCTCGTACAATGTCTATGAAACTCTGCGTACGCTAACATCCTTTGAGTTGCTGTACCTTTTGTACCGCAAAGTATTTTTTGGTTGTGTTGGAAAAGAACTTAAAACTTTTTAAAAATACTGCTGACTGCTAGGAATATTTTGAATTCTCCGTTTGAAAAAATACAGCGTAAGCCTAAACCTACTTAATGAACTTAATAATAAAATATCAATATATATAAATATTATTAACAAATTTTTTTTTCTTTCCATTTGTTATATATATATATCTAATATAATAGAAAATATGTTATAAAATTTGTTATTATTAAATGCTTAATAGTGAATATTTGAATTCTAATGTAGTTCCAGGGTCTTGAGGCAAACCGTTCAAACAAAGAGCTTCCACAGCCCTCTAAAAAAGAAGCCGATTTAAAAAAGTGTAGTTTGTAAAATATTAGTGCTAGAATTCTGAAATAAGTTATACTGAAAAGAAGACTATTTAAAGTTGTATTTTATGTTGATAATTTTGTTCCTTTGGCATACCAGAAGGACAGAAACAAGTATTAACATGGTAGGAATTTTAATTACGATGATAAAACGAAATCAGTGAGAAAATTGTCGGCTGAGGCCCAGCTAGAGAAAACTATAGTTCATTTTATTCTCAAAAAAATATCGTTGTTTAAAACCATTTAAAATTCAATTTCATCCAAAAATTTCACAGCAGTATAAAGATCAGAAGTTATTATTTTGCAGCAGAATAAAAAACAAAAGCAGTTCTAATAAAATATTGTTGGATAACGTAATTTTTAGCGTTGAATGCCAAATTTATTTGAAAGGGATGCCAAACAGACAAAATTATTGAGATAAAATGAAACATTATATCATGCTTTTTTCAATTAAATCAATTTCAGCCTTCAAGCGCTAATATTCTACAAGCTACAGCTTTTTCAAATCAGCTACTTTTTTAGCAGACTCCCTCAACAATTCAATCTCGTGCAATTCTATGTAGAAGTTTGAGCGCAGTTAATTAAGAAGCTGGTAACATTTTCGCACCAATACTAATTTCTCAGCAGAAAATTTGCTAAGCAGTTCTAATTTCATTTCTTCTTAAAAATACGGTATTTATATTCGCTGCTGATCTTTAATCGACGAATTAGATTTAGGCGCCTGCATTTGAGAGCAAATTTCATACTTCACTTACGTTATCATGTTAGAGTCCCGGTTTTGCACTTCAATGCCGGTTTTGGGTTTTAGTTTCGGTTTTATGCTTAGCATCAGTTGTGTATTTTATCTCTGGTTTTCAATTTCTGTTAGGTTGCAGTATGAGTGTAATAGTTTAGCATTGGTTATACGTCCCCATGCCAGTTTTGTTTCATGCCAGCTTAATGTTTCAGGAAAAGTTTTATATTTCAGCACCGGTTTCACATTTCAGCAACATTTTTATATTCCAGTGTTAGTTTTACATTTCAACTCGGGCTTACGAACTCATCAGGAACGGTTTTTACCTCAGCATCAGTTTTCATCTTCCAGCACAGGTGTTATAGATGAGCTGAGGTGTTGTGTTCCACCGCAGCTTCCCACCCACTCGCCACACTCACTCCCACTCGCCCCACCCACACGCCCCACCCACACCCACTCACCACACCCACACCCACTCGCCCCACCC
>JACJUY010001786.1:56274-75087 GCA_014220935.1 Platorchestia sp. MABIK
ACACACCCACGCGCCACACCCACACCCACTCGCCACACCCACACCCACCCAACCCACCAAAAGCCACCACCCACCAGCCGAGAGATGCTCCTGCAGTTCTGAAGCGACCCTCCAATCAAAAGCTCCTCCAGATCAAACAATGAGTGCAGTTTTCCTTAAAAACTTCAACACATTGTCGACTGAAGTGGCAAAGTCACAAAATATTCTTACCCTCGGCCCGATTTATCCAGTCATTTGTCTCAATCAACCAAAATTCCCTTCCCACTTGGAATAAAATTCTTATTTTGGACAGCAGTTGAAAGTATGATTCTTTTAGTAAGTAGAAATTGTATTAATTTACTTCTTTCTAAAATCATATAGAAGTAATTATAATCTTGTAGAGAAGGCAAAAAAAGTTATGTAACGCACCGCTCAAATTTAAATGGCAATGAAATTAGTGCAGCTAGGTATTTATGGATCACATTGCAATGGGAATTCAGCTGCTTGAAGTGCGAGCATTTTATTAAACTATGCATGTGGAGATCAGCGTCTGCTAATCTCCTGAATTCCAGGCTTTTGTTAGCGATTACGCGTGACCTAACCGCGATTCTTCCATCCTTATCAGGAATGAATCAGTGAATTTAAAATACTCGAATTATTTAATGACGCAAAAGCAGCCTCTCTTTTGGAAGATACAGGTTTGTGTTATTTACGAGACTGAGTGAAGTTCTGTGTGAACAGAAAAATTGTTCACGTAAGACAAATTTCAATTTTATTTCCTGAACAGAAACCAAAATCAATTGTGCTTTCTCACGTCCTTTTCAAATCGTCTACTCTGTGATTACCATCAAAAATTCTAGGGTTAAGAAAATCTCAATCTACGTACTAAAGCACACAACAATACTCCAAAAAAAGATCGGATCGCGGTATTTTTCCACTGAATGTACAGCCAGAGCCTGTGAGGAGGCGGCTGGAGATAGTGAGGCGTTGGATCTTTTAACTGAGCAGCTTTACGAGGGAAGGAAGGCGCCGGCAAATATTAGGGCTCCCAATAGTGAGAGAACATATCCGTTCACTTTCTCGCCTCGAGTCATCGTTTGAATTGTTTTATGGAGATATGATGTGGGGCTTAAGTCCATTTCGAACTCCCTAAATGATCTCAAGCAAATCTTTAAGGTTCCCAAATGACCGATAACAGCTCCAGAATTCTCTTAAGTCACAATCATGGCAGGAAATTGGGCTGCTGCTTGTGCCGTAATGGCGGAGGCAAGCAGGTGTGGTGAGGCTGGTGTGGTGCAGATGTGGTGAGGCTGGTGTGGTGCAGGTGTGGTGAGGCTGGTGTGGTGCAGATGTGGTGAGGCTGGTGTGGTGCAGGTGTGGTGAGGCTGGTGTGGTGCAGGTGTGGTGAGGCTGGTGTGGTGCAGGTGTGGTGAGGCTGGTGTGGTGCAGGTGTGGTGGGGCACACGTATAATACCATCTCAACCATAGATGTGTGTATGAGGGCCCAAATCTTAGCCTATTTTCAATTAGAAACTGCAAAAGAGGCTCTCATTAATTAAAATGATCATCAGTCGATTGTGTTCGAGGTTTTTCAAGAATTGCGTAATTTGAAGTGCTGCAGATAATTATTTTTGTATCTCCTGTTTAACATGAAATCATAACTTTTCGAGAAATACTGTTTATGCACTTTTTAAAATGATATTTGCTATTTCTAGAGAAGAATGGCGGCTTCATGTGCTATTGAAACGTTGATTTTCTCCTCTCTAAATTTCCAAGAGTTTGCATATAGAACGCTACGATCGGTGAATCTTCAATGCAAATGGTGCGAAAACTTTTTAATTAAATATAAAATTAATGAGGACATCTTAAGCTCTTCACCATAGCGGACATAGTACTTTTTTTTTGCTGGATCCTAGAAAAGTTGTCCAATAATCTGAAAGATGTTCAAGGACTTTCGGTAATGAAGTTTTTGAACATAAATAGTTACCTTCACATCTCACTCACATTCCAACCTTAATCAGCCAAATTTGATGGCTTTACATCGATTTATACAAGTTCAATGAACGATAAAATCAATATTAGATTAGATTCAATTATAAATTCAATTTTACCTTGTAGATTAGCCAAAAAACGTAACAGGTTTTTGACTGATAACATTCAATAGGAACCAACTCTACACTCATAGGAACCAACTTCGCCAATCAACTTCACACTTTTTTTCCTTTCTAAATGAACGAAATTTTTTTAATTCTGCAATGTCAGCCCATTTCTGCAATGCAAATGACCACTGCTCTTCCAATCCTCTTGATTATTTGGTTTTAGATAATTTCATCCGGACTTAAGCGCAAAAGAAATCACAATATTTCCCTGAATCATCTTGCGCAACACTGGGCAAAACTCTCGAAGGATCTTCAATACTTTCCCCTCTCTTATCTCCTGTACGGAAATATTCTGTTAGTGAGATGCTGTTCTAGTTTTCCAATCGACGGGTAGGCTCAGAAACTTCACCGTCTGAAATTTACGCCTAGAAGTTTTAATTACTTCCAAATAATGAGCCTGTCTTCAATTTAAAAACGGTAGTCGACCGAATGCGAAAAGAAGTAGCTGGATTTTGCCCAAATGAAATCAGTAGAAAATTATTACATGATGAGTGCATTCTGAATTGAAGATTGAGACTGCCCAGGGAGAGAGTTCATTTGCTACTGTGAGCTGTTGACATTATTTGCCAGGGTAAAATGAATTCAATAAGTTAGTTTTTCTACATCTTTACGAACTCAAACTAAGTTAACTGAAACTACTACAACGCAAGGACTATTTAAAGCAGTGTAATTTTTATATTTTTGGAAAGTAGTTCGCCTGAGATCAAGGAACCTGAAAGGCTTGAGGACCTCGAAAGGCTTGAAGAACTCGAAATGCAAACGTGCACGCATTGCAGGGCTGTGCTGCCGGGGATTCTCAGGGGTGCCGAAGCAGAGGAGCTGGAAAGTCATGTCTCTGGACGTAGGTTTTCGTCATTATCTTTTCTCTTACATCGTGGACAGCAAAACTGCAAGCCAGACCGGTCGCACAAACCACAATAGATATTCCAATCGCACAAACGCTTGTACAGCAACTTATGTATTTCGTAATTCATTTAAAACTACTATGAAATACAACCGAAAATTTTAGGCTTGGCTTAAATTTTTGCAGAGTAATTAAGAAGAAAATAATTTCTACCGAAATAAAACTCTTGCAATGCCTACCGTAATTGATTTTTAAATAGCAGGGATAACTTCCTAAAACATAAGATGGAAGTTAGGGCAGTCTGAAAGAATCATCTTTTCTCTCTCGTGGCTACGCATTATCATACATCAAGATGAACACAATCGCGGTAGACTATTCCCGAGCTTGCCCTTTTCAAACTGCACTCACTGAAATTGGCTTCCCAAAGAATACTAGCGTACCTAAATATTCCATCGTAAAGCTTATTTTTCTGCAAAAAATATGCCTGAGTATGCTTGACAAGCAGCGAATTTTTTAATGATGTATTGTGCCGAGGGCATTGTTGTGCGGAATTTCCTGGCTGCTCCGCGTGTATTCAGCGGTCAAGCTCGCCCAGTTCCGGGTAGAATACAGTCCATCAGTTGAAAGTCTCGCAGTGGACGGCGGATAATATCCGTGGAGTTAGTCTTCAGAAGAGCTCTTCAGGCCACGATTTAAGTGGCGTCCTTTGAAACATTCAGGTCCGCAGAGCAGAGGCTCGTTCTCTCGCAAAATTTTCATTCATCGACAACCAAGAAGTGGAAACTCGAGCCCTGGCTTCTGCTATCCAGAAAGGATCCAGAAGCCAAATGGTTTTGGCAGCCACGATGAAGTTCGGGCGCCAGCAGGAAGGCGGTTTGATGGAAGGGATGTTTTTACTGTTTGAAGAGCTCCTCCGGCTGCCGCTCGTCAAATGAGAGTTCGTGCAGTCGACATACAACACGCAGTCCGTGGGAGAATTCGTGCAGCAGGATTATATACAATACGGTCACATCGTATTGTATGTAAACTGAGCCATGCTCAGTTGAGGTCCTGTATGGTTATCATGTTGAATTTTAAAAAGATTCGTTCACAATGTTCTCATTTAAATTACTCATGCCGGAATTTTTAAAAATGAAATGGAACAACAGTGGTTGATGAGAGTTTAAAATCAGTAGCTGCTTAGTAAATGTGGCATGTAAACCTTTACTTGCACTATCTCTGTAATGATGACATGTTTTGTAGATATTGATTGCATTTTGGAAAAAGGTTAGCGTGGTCGAATTTGTCCATATAATAACCATTCTCAAATTAACGTTTCCCCTTTGTCAATTTACTTAACATTTTCTAATTTTCAATCAGTTTTGGTACGTTCGAAGTCCTGTCTTAAGGAAGCAAACATTCCAGAACGGCTGCGCTTGAATTTCGGGGCCCATTTAAATTATTCACCACCATGTCTAAGCGCACATTTATAAGTGATATTCTTCACTACTGAATGACTTTGATCACCTGAAAAAAAACCGTAAATATAACAATGTGGATGCTCTAAACACTACACAGTCATAATTGCTTAAATGCCTGTCTGTATGCCTCTAGAGACTTTGTTGACAAGAACAAGCATAAATTAACTTAATTATCTTTTTTAATTATCTTTACAGGTAAAAAATACGATATACTGACTCTGAAACTAACGGTCACACAAGGTCCCTGACCCACGGGTGCAAAGAAGCCCACCACAGTCGAGCACTTAGAAGAACGCAACAGACAAAGAATGTGGTCCCTTGTGGCGGACAACCGAACTATGTATCAATTAAGTCCGTCAGATCTTCTGTTGGATGCAAACAGAACCTCGGAGACGGTGGAACTGAGCAGCCTCTTCTTTTGTAAGTAATACTTTTCTATCATATAACGGTTGCTGAATAAGGTCAATAGCAGCAGCATCATTATTTATTTAGTAATTATTTCATTTACATTCGTTTCCAAAAGTTAACCATATCTGGCCACAACGCAAATCAATGAAGTCGATGAGTTAACAGCATGTGAAAGCATCTTCATCTCTTTGTAGCCGTGGTGCCGTCGGTATGGCTGGTGTTCTGAAAAGTGTGGATGAGACTTTTGTCAACATAATACGAACTCAATTATTCTTTTAGGAAACAAGTTCGTTTTTTCGAGTTCTCACTGCTCCGCCATAGAGTCTCAAAAGCTGTTGTAAATGTATGAAATATCCAAGCATGATCTTCGTGTGCGAAGAAATTACATATTCTTCTACTAAGAATCTGACAAATTTTACTTTTCCATTAAATTCTGCGTAAATACTACGAGTAACAAAGATCTCTGTAAACAAATCCTTACTGCTATTTGTTAAAAAGGACCAAATCATGTATTACTTCACATGGTCGAAGAACGTTTAGCACGAAAAATGTCTGATTCGAGTGATGGATTCAACGTTTTCTCTGTTGATGAACCTTAACCTTGAACCAAATCGACCAAACTGTGACTGGAGGTAAGTTAATTTGTAGGCCGGGTACCGCGAAAATGTCCGAACTACTGCAGGTATGTTAACGGATGGAATTATGCCGACAAAACATTCAATCATCAGTTTTTCTAGGCTACCCACAACTTGAAAACATTCGTTCAGAGATCTAAAAAAGAAGTGGAATTTAACTTTCTAGATCCGATAAAACATGGAAAACCTGGGGTATGCAGACGACGAGCAGCAAGCAGCGTCCTCCTACTCCAGAATAGAGAAAGTTGGATCTGCAGGTAGATGAGGCGTGAATTTGAATAGTGGGAGATACACGCCTCAACAGCGTACCCTTCTGCGTGCAGATCATCTATCGTTCTTATTTCTAAACTTCTGTCCGGGACGCCATCTCCCCCTGCTACAATGTCAGAGTAAACCAAAGTATTGGCGGTCGTTACAGAGTTTTTCCCTGCTGACCTGCGCTGCGGTCTGCGCAGAACTCGTGTGGCACTCTTTTGAACGGTTAATGGTCTGTGGGGTATTAGCCTAGTCAGTGCAGCTGCACAAGTGTTGTATTTTTTGTTCAAATTGTTTCGGTATGTTCATAAGACGTTGATAATATTTTTATTATTTGGAGCTCAGGTAATCTAACGCATCAGAGAACACTTTCATGGTTATGAAGATGTATCAATAGCTTTTACCTTAAGACCAACAGAGCTTACTGTGAGTGTCTCGAAATAATGTGAGTTCAGTCGAAAGTTCTCAACTGAACGCGTCTCGTAGTCTCAAAAGCATCAGGGCCAGCGATGGCAACATCGATGCAGAGCGCCACAGCGGGTGCAGGAGCATCTCCCCTCATCCCTATGCTATTCGCTCCCATCAGCCAGCTGCTGCCACCCGCAACTCTTGTAGTCGTAAACGCGATTTCTAGCGTTTCCTAATGGAAATTGTGTTCGTGAAAATTTTGCCGCCTGAAGCCATTTGCAAGGCGATATCATGTCTTGGAGTGCAAGTTCCGTGCTTAGCGTGGCACACGCGTCGCTGAGCGAGCGTTCTGAAAGTGTAGTTTCGATTGAATTTAACTGTTAGTCAAATATGTCATGTCTAGTCAGATCGTGGGCTTATAATAATAATGATAATAATTATCCAAATGAAAAATGAGTAGAAGCTTAGTCCTTGATAAAGTTTACGTGTTAGAATACTGCATGAATACTGAACTCGCATCTGGTATTTCAGTTGAAGTAATGGCTATACATGATGGAACGAAAAATAAAATTGGATATATCTACGAAATTTACATTCAACTTTATATTATATTTAACCCTTTAACGTTAATATTTTGTACTCATATTACTGTCATCACAACCCCCGTCATTCGAGATCCACTGGCATCAGGTCCTCAGCGACACCAAAATAGGGAAAGAACCACCACTCGACCGTGAATTTCAGCAAAAATTTAATCCAAACATTTTATCAAAAATTACAATGCGTCATGGCTGTTTTTGAAATAGGACCATGTAATCCTTAGAGACGTTAAAAAATGAAGCTATAGAAGCAAGAACTATGAAATTTCATGGAAAAGTCTACGGATTTTGCTACTAATATTTAAATATTGAGACGCAATGGCAATTTTTGGTGTTCACCAGGAAACTGTGTGAAAGTCTACGGAACTTACAACAAATAATCTTTTAAGTCAAACTGATGTGATCTGCACCACCAATTGTGAATAGATGCCACCACTAGGGAATGAATTACCGAAATACGCACAGTATTCGGCTGAATTAATGCAACTCAAATTATTGAATCAGTGAAACAAATGTTATTGTTTCAATTAGATGCATTCCTGAATTTCTCACAAATCAATGAACCCTATAAAACTTGGAAAAATAAACTGCACATGCTGTCGATCATCTTATCGCTAGCTAACCATATTTTCTGTAAGGAAGTGAAGTATAGCAGTCATTGGGTAGATACCTGCAAAATATTTCGACTTTACGTATTATTTAAGCAGCAATACGATGGACGGATTCTTTTCAAAACTATTTGATCTATTGTTTGTAATATTATATAATCAGTAAATAGCTCATTGTGAGATATTTTCATACAACACAATAATCAGCTGCTTTAGTCACAGTACCGAGTACCGATATGCGTAGTAAAAAATGTTCGCGTCGATGGCTCAAATTATTAAATATCTTCGCCTTTCCTTTCGAAATCCATACAAATTCCACATCAATAATCGGAAAAATTAAAAAAAGAAGGGTTGAAATTGACTTACAGCGCAGACATGCGCGGATTATCCTGTTTTTTCCAAGACAGTCGGACAAGGAATCAAAACTTGTAGAGCCCGACTTGCAAAGTTTGAACCCTGCACATTCTCTTCACTATCGCTTCCGATGACATGGATAAATTTCAGACGCATGCTAAATAATAACGGAAATTTTACTTTAATGCGGTATTTCCCGTTATACTGCTCTCAGTTGGTCAAAATATTTCTCTACGTTTTTTTTTTAGCTTTGAGCACCGGAGGCAATTCCTTGCCCCCATGCGCGACGATTATTATTTAGCTCTGCATCATCCCCTGTGCGTGTGAAATATCGCTGTTATTGTCGCGTCCGACATCACTCCTGTTCGCAAAAAGGGTGCGGAACTCGTTTCATCTCTGAACTTGCAAACAAAATTCACTCTAGTGTTTCTATTTTTGTTTATCTCTAGAGCTTCTACGAGGCGGTCGCTGGTGTTTTGCCGCGCTGCATACGTAAACAAACGGTCTCACGTTCGCATAAAACTGAATCATGGGGAACTTTGCGAGGGTGCCGATGTTACTCGCATCTTCCTCTTCGCTGCGCTATTTTTTGAAAGTTTGAACAAAAATTGGATAATGAAACTTTTATGACCTGCATGGGGTAGTGACCAAATGCTCAAAATTGGCCGCTTAAAGTCCCATTTGGAAAACATAGCGAATAGAAAGGGTCGTTGTCTCTGGTCGTCGGTGCAGCACCCACACGTAGCAGCGCTGTTTTTATTGCCGGCGAATATGACATGGATTTAATCGGCTTAATTGTTTTCGAGAGAAGACTCAAAACAATTGACGGGTATTACAGTCTGCTCTAACGGTTGTGTGTGACAATAGCGCTCGCTACAACCCAGCGTACACCTATAAAAAGTCAGCGGGAGATGGTCGCTGTTAGAGCGTTCTGTGTCCAGTGAAGGTAAAAATTGAAGTGAACATTTCGTTCGTTGTGATTAGAGCAAGTTTTCTAGTAATTTGTTTTAATTATATTGGGAGAAAATTCCTACAAGTGGTAGATAACTGAAGGTCGGGTAAGGTTGTCCCATTTAGCGGAGTGCTCCCAAGTTTGTTGACGGGTATCAAAAATTTTTTTAAATGGTACCTCATCGAATTTTTCAATGCAAATCCATTACGCTGGTGCAGAAAAGGTTCATCGTAAAATGTGAGGCTCCTGCTTACATACGCCCGCATAATATTTTAGGTCTCCAGAACGCATTTGAAACTTCATACCCGAAACATTGAGAGATTTGTAAATTTTCACAGACTTGTCATTGTTCAATTTTGAAATCTTGGTTGTCTTCGCTCCTCTTAAGCTCTAGGCTTTCTCAATCTTCAGGATGCAACTTACATCATTCTTCAAGGCCACTTCACCCTCTGTGAAATAAAATTGTACACAAATTGTTTTGTGCACCGCGTTTTTTAAATCTAATGCGAGGTATCATTAATGACCGTGAATTAGCATTCCGGTCAGTCAATACGGGGCCTTTTTACAGCACCAAGTCGGGATGCTGAAACTTGCCGCATGGTGCTCATTATGTGTTTATTTTTAATCAGTATATCTCTTTGTAATACAGTAAAATGGCTCGTGATATTAAGTTAGCCACATGTTATGGAGCTATTATTTGAAATTGTTTTCGATATTATCCAAATATGGTGACGTAAAAGCCTCTCAGATATTCTTTAAAAATGCGTATGAAAACAATTAAATTTGAACTTCAGTTGAAGTTTTATTACTAATTTCGAGTTTTTAATCCTGTCACAAAAATGCTTAAGGTCGCTCACGAGAGAATTTCATAGAAAATTTAACGCTAGCTAATTGTAAAGATAGTCTACATTTATTATCCGAAACACCCCTACTGCACTTCGGTTTTGTACATGAAAATTTTCCTTGAAGTATTTTCCCTGTTTTTGAAAGACATGCTGGGTGCGTTCACCCGAAAATTTGGGGCCGGAATCGAGAACAGATCTTACATATCTTATTAGTAGTTGTTTTCAGTTAGTAGTTGTTTGTGAGGTGTTTGTTTGTGAGGTGTGCACAACCCAGGGGAGTCTCCTTTCGCACCGGCTGTAACCTGACCAAACCATCCAACTCATCAATAAGAGAACATTGTTTGAAGAAAGACCACATTTTTAAAAATACAAATTTTAAAATTTTGGATTAAACATCAAATTTATCCGATCTCCGCATTTTAGAGTCGATATGCATTTTAAAAAACCGTCCGTCAATAAACGAATGTGATACGGCGGTGAAACTTTCCATTGTTTGTTAACATTTTATTTAGTTTTTGTATTATCATGTCTTTTTAATCTTATTATCTTACATCCGGTTCATTCAGACGATTTTTAGTTACAATGTTTTAATACTTCAATTTGTTGTATTTCAGAACACTGAAGATGGATTTTTTGTAATCCGAAACGTTTGTTTTTTATCATGATATTCTTAGCCACGTTGGTTTTCCTTTTTATCCTGTAGTTGAACATATCCTGTTAGTTGTAATTGCTGCTCTTTGACTGACTATCTTAGCTAGTAGTTGTTTTTTAAGCTCCGCTCTGTGACTGACAGTAACTCCACTTGATTTCTACAAGATTGCTGCAATCACATATGGCATAAGTTATTTTCTAATTGGATGCGTACAAGGGAAAGATACTCCAGTCTATATTCATTAACCACAGACGAAATTTCTACTCACTGGTGACCCCAGCTCTAACAGCAAGAGCCTTAACGACACCACCACCAGGAACTGAAACAACACCAACAGTTGTAACAACAACAGCATTAGCAGCATCACAAAAATAGTACTACCAACATCATGACTAACAGCAGCACTAGACTACGTGGAACATTAATGGAATCATTGTACGGGGAGAGGCAATGCTTTTCCAATGGCGCAAACGGCCGAGCCTCAAACAATTGATTACTGCTTTGATTTAAGGCCATCGACGGGCGCCGCAGCCCGAGCTCAGAGCTGATGTGTTCGTCTGGCCAGCCCAGAAATGGCGGGGTGTGAGGTGGTGCTGGGAAATGCATGAGCTTGTGTCCTTCGAACGCAAATGGCGATAATGTGTACCGGGAATATTTGAGTATTGATTTGATGTAAACGGAATATAGGAGGTTATGGGTGGAAGTTTGGGCTGATATGCTTATGGGTGTTAGTTAGGGATGGGATAGTCAACGTGTAAAAAACCTGACTATCTGTTCTTCTGAAGTAGTTGTAGATTTTTGTTTTATTTTCAAGGAAAAAGACTTTCAATTTGCATAAAAGTTGTACATTTCATGATGGACAGAGGTTATCACTATGTTTCACAAACACAGAGGTCAATTTCTTCCTCGCATATTTGAACCTAATATTTAGGTTTGGTCTCATTAAAATGTAAATCTATACAAAAGAAAAAGAAAAGAGTAAAAGTAAAACAAGTGCAAAAATGGTGTGGCAGGGAACTTTTCAAACAACAAATGCGATATTCAGGTAAGTGAAATGAAGGTAAAATGAGATAGAATAAATGAAAGAGAGCAGGAAAGAGAAAACGGAAGGTATAAAATGGTGAGCTTACATAAGTTCTAAAATTTTAGCACTGCAATTTAGTGAATGAGTAAGAAATAGCTCATGGCGGTTTCGAGGGAGTACTAAGCTCCTTAATGAGTTAAGTCCCTTTTGCAGTAAACTGCTATATTAGGCTAGAAAATTTTCAATAGACGTTGTGATGGAGAACCAGGACTACACTACAAACTAGCTAGGGATGCTCGAATAGCGTGCTGAATATACCTTTCCAAATGCATTTCCGTTCATGTGCTTTCTTGTTTTTTATTTCAAGTTCTGCAAAGACTCTTTGCAATTAATACTGGGTGTGAACATCACTGGTCATCATCCATTCCTTCTAATTTTCCGGGCTATGCTGATGATGTGTCTGTGTTCGTCTGCGAAATTTGAAAACGAGAATGATCAAACAAATCGTCAATCTATGGATATCCCGTCGAATATCTTGCGTCCATCTCAGATTATATAATAGTTTTTGGTTAACATATGGAACAGACACGTAAAGGAACATCTGTATCGAGTATAAAATAATTTCACGGACCCTATGTTCTCTGAAAATAGCGTTGTCCCAAATGCCCCAAATCATCGATTACTGGAGACTCGATTACGCACATCTATAGGGGAAATTTCTTCATTTCCTACTAATTCACTCTCAGAACGTGAAGCTTTACGAGAAAGCGAGAAAATGCGAAGTCAAAACCGAGTCCTCATCGAGTACGATGACCGTATTGCTCCTTTTCGAGACACTGTCTTAAAAGACAGCAACTTCAAAAGCCAGAGAAGAAATGCTAGAAATGCGTAACTCGGGAAGATTCCTTTTTTTGCTTTTTCTTCCCTACGATTATTCTTACTGGACTTCAGCAGTGTAAGCCCAGATGTACATAGGAGCAAGCCCTTTGAACTTTGATTTACTTTGTTATTGTAAACTGCTTCAAATATTCCTGCCAGGATGGAGTGACATGAAAAGAAGCACAACTATACAGAGCCGAGACCACCGTCTGTGAAGTCCTGCACTCAGAACAATACGAACTCGAAATTGGTTCTGATATTTACGAGCCAGCACAACTCATGTATGTAAATAACAAAGTTGCACCAACTGTTTGAGTTTACGGTAACTACGGGAAACGTCACCGTTACATTTTTCAGGACTATTTGTGAATGGAAAAGCGAACTCATATAAAAACATACATCTTCCTTTCCAGGCTACCTTCTCTAGCCATCATCGGGAAACTCAATTAATATGACGGCTCAAGTGTGCAGACGAAAGCTTGAAGAGAATAAATATTTAAATTTAAAGTGCTTTCTATTCACGAATAGCTGTGAAAAATTTAGCGGTGTTCTTTATAGATGACTTGAACTAGGAAAATTAGTGAAATTCCACTGAAAACAAAATTCTGATTTATTTATTTCTAAATGGGCACAACAACGAACAATGAATGGCTTCTTAGTTCTTCCTTCGCTAATCCTGTGCCTTGTACCCTGAGTGACAGAGAGGACTTGCGTGGTGGAAAGATGCTCGTGTGTGTCTCACAACGGAGGCATTATAGCAGGCCAGCGTGAGGTACCGTAGCATTCCCTTCATGCTGCTTATACACCTCGCTAATGCGCAAGGTTATTGGTGAAGGCACGAGACTGCGTTCAATTTTGCTGTCCTCAAGAAAAAAAACCATGTATTTGATAAGCGTTGCTACTCACCTGGATTCTACGTGACACAGAGCTCATTTCGTTCGTTTTACCAAGCGGGAATACTTTTGAAAATAAGAAAATCCTCCGAAATGAGCGTAGTAGATTATATTTCCAAGATGATTGCTTCCGCTAATTTCACGACCGCTATACCAACGAAAAATGAAAAAACGCCAAGCAGAACAACGTAAAATGAAAAGCATTTTACAACGGAGACTTTCAGCAAGAACGATACTTTTTCTAAATGAAATTTAATCAAAGTTGTGCCTCATGAATTTTGGCCCTAGAGACAAGCGCACAACCCAATTGTCTTGAGGCAGGCGGGAGTTATCGCTCCCACCCCTCACGGCCTGGTATTAAAAATGTGCAATTATCAGCCGAGACAGATTACGTCGAAGCTAAATGAATTAATCAAGGAAACGACGGCAAGGAGGGGCTGGAGACCCCTGATTGAAATGCCTTCATCGAAATAACATGGCAACTTGATTTATGGACGGCCATTATTTCCTGCCCAAGATTTAATCTACGAGCATTAATCGTGTTCTTTTGAGCAGCGAGCTTTTCTTGGGACTTTTGCTTGTTTAGAAGTAGAACCAAACAATGAAATGTGGCTCTTTTCCAGTGTGTATTTTGGGCGCGTGCAGCGGAGATGGATACTCAAGGACTGCAACACGGACTGCAAAATAACATTCTAGTGATCTTAATAATGACACTTGTTCTATTACATTTTGGGCTGAGTAATTAGGAGTTTCCATTACTAAAATTGAAATGCTTTTAATGCTATCGGTGTAACAGAACCACAGATTTTATACTCACACCTCACAGGCATTGCTTAAATGTTTACTCACGAGTACATGCAGCTACATCATCAACTGGTAAAATCAAAACTGCAACGAATAAAGACTGTGGATGCTGTAGCTTCAAAATGTGAATATACAAGCTCTCAGCTGCTAAGTACTTGTTAAGCAGTGAAAATACCGGCGCTCATTTGTAGAATACAATCAACGGATTGAAAATATAAGAACTCAGTTACTAAATAAAGGCAGTATATTTTTACTTGAAACGTTCGTGAGTTTCTCGCGCATCGAATGTAAAACCTCTATATATGTTAGTGTTTCTCACTCGATGTTCATCAACTATACCTTAAACTATCACCGCGACTATTTCTAAGAATTTCACTCCTAAGAATATCAGTTCTAACTGTCTCGAGATTGTGCAGACGATTTAAAATGCACGGGTGAGCTCCAGACATTTGCTGAATCTTGTGTTCAATGGTACATTATAGCACGTGATCAAAGAACGATGTAGCATTTGCAAGTGAGCTATTTAGTGTGTGGCGTACAAAGAGGCATCGCTTATAGGAAATGGAAGAGGCAGTTCAGTGTTCAAGGTAACGGTATCGAAAACCTGAAGAATACATTTTAACGCATTGTGAGTAAAGGCTATGAAGGGAAATTGAACCATTTTGGCGGAGCTGTGTCTGAAGCGTTCGTAAATATAACCTTTGGCAGTGCAGCGTTCCTGTTAAAAATCATCTGTGAATGTGAAATTATCGCAGAGTACAGAAAAGATAGAAAATTTTTAATGAACTCATCAATAATAACAAGTTCTTACCGCATTTTACTGTATCGTTTCGGTAACAGGACACAAACCTGTAGTATTAATTACAATATTGTGCTGAGATGCCGAGCGAGAGCTCGTGTTGAGACGAACGAAGTTCCGTGCAATGCATATAGTTGATGGAGCCACTGCCGGCAACGCAGGGAATGGACTCAATTATANGTAGAACCAAACAATGAAATGTGGCTCTCTTCCAGTGTGTATTTTGGGCGCGTGCAGCGGAGCTGGATACTCAAGGACTGCAACACGGACTGCACAATAACATTCTAGTAATCTTAATAATGGCACTTGTTCTATTACATTTTGGGCTGAGTAATTAGGAATTTCCCTTACTAAAATTGAAATGATTTTAATGCTATCGGTGTAACAGAACCACAGGTTTTATATTCACACCTCACAGGCATTGCTTAGATGTTTACTCACGGGAACATGCAGCTACATCATCTAACTGGTAAAATCAAAACTGCAACGAATAAAGACTGTGGATGCTGTAGCTTCAAAATGTGAATATACAAGCTCTCAGCTGCTAAATACTTGTCAAGCAGTGAAAATGCCGGCGCTCATTTGTAGAATACAATCAACGGATTGAAAATATAAAAACTCAGTTACTAAATAAAGGCAGTATATTTTTACTTGAAACGTTCGTGAGTTTCTCGCGCATCGAATGTAAAACCTCTATATATATGTTAGTGTATCGCACTCGATGTTCATCAACTCTACCTTAAACTATCACCGCGACTATTTCTAAGAATTTCCCTCCTAAGAATGTCAGTTCTCACTCTCTCGAGATTGTGCAGACGATTTAGGATACACGACTGAGCTCCAGACATTTGCTGAATCTTGTGTTCAATGCTACATTGTATATAGCACGTGATCAAAGAACGATGCAGCATTTGCAAGTGAGCTATTTAGTGTGTGGCGTACAAAAAAGGCATCGCTTATAGAAAATGGAAGAGGCAGTTCAGTGTTCATGGTAACGGTATCGAACACCTGAATAATACATTTCAACGCATTGTGAGTAAAGGCTATGAAGGGAAATTAAACCATTTTGGCGGAGCTGTGTCTGAAGCGTTCGTAAATATAACTTATTGCAGTGCAGCGCTCCTGTTAAAAATCATCTGTGAATGTGAAATTATCGCAGAGTACAGAAAAGATAGAAAATTTTTAATGAACTCATCGATAATAACAAGTTCTTTCCGCATTTTACCAAATCGTTTCGGTAACCGGACACAAACCTGTATTATTAATTACAATATTGTGCTGAGATGCCGAGCGAGAGCTCGTGTTGAGACGAACAAAGTTCCGTGCAATGCATATAGTTGATGGAGCCACTGCCGGCAACGCAGGGAATGGACTCAATTATATTTCCCGACGATATCAACTTGGCGCGGAATCTCTTGGCCGATCGGCTTGGGGGTCGTTCAATAGTATAAAGTCTCTCGAGTTGAACTTCAGAGAATCTAAATGGCCTTGCTCTGAAAGTGTAACATAAAATGGCCTTCTAAAGCTAAGAGAGAGGGGGAAGCCCGGACAGTTATGCGAGAGAAAAGCCTCTGCTACGACACGTTTGTGACCTAACGAATGTTAACTGCTAAAAGTTCTCTTAATAAAGCGCCCCAACGACACGACGCTTGTCTGCGCTCTCAACACTTCCCTCGTGGGGATCTCGGGCGGGGGAATGTCCAGACTGAGGGTCGCTGCGAATGTATCAAGTTAACTTCTGAAAGAAAGCTATGGAAACGAGGAGTATCGGTATACATGCAGGTCACAACTCGGTAATCGCGAATATATCAAGTTAACTTCTGAATGAAAGCTATGAAAACGAGGAGTATGGGTATGCAGGTCAGAACTCAGAAAGCGTTCATGTTTTTTCTTTAAAATGAATCAATCTTGACATTGAATGTATTGCTTTGCAATACATTCATGTGAAGAAGTGAAGTAGTGAGGTTTTGTCTCCAGAGAGATGAGTTTTGAATCGTTCAGACGAGCAGATTTTTGACACGTGATATCCTGTCGTTCATTCACCTATCAACTCCTGGGGGCGATCCAGAGTTCAGAAATAAACTTGACAACAAATTTGCGGAGCTCGGATTGTCTACCGTTCCTGGGCCGAGGGTACACAGAAACTTTCAGACAGCACGCAGTGTGGTCCCGAATTCTGCAGTGACTTCGTCATTAAGGCCTGGCCTTCGTTCTTAGTAGGTAAAAATGAACTCCATTAGTCGGATTTAACGGGAGGATAAAATGTAAACAAAGTTGCGGACGGGTTTTTGGGTGTGCTTCTTGTTATGAGGAGCACTGAGTTGTTTTGTCCAATAGTTAATACAATTTGTAAGATGGCGAGTCCAACTAAACGTCTCCGGAGGATTCTTTTCTTCGTCCTCAGTTAGTACACGGATGATAATAGGAAGACACGTGATCCCAGGAGCATCGGGAATGAAGGGGATTCAGTCTACTCAGGCGCATGCGAGCTGGTACTCATGCAATACTGTGAGGAAAATAGCTGACATAAATGGAAGCACACATTCACGTTTAAGAGTTTCAGTTTCAATTTTAAATATTCACTGTCATAATATTTACATACATTGATACTCCATCCCCAAATGAATGACGATTTTATTTAAAGAAGGAATATAAAATTAAATGAAATTTCAGGCATGAGAACACACGTTCTTATGAACGTGTGTGACTGCTTGAAAATCACTTGAATCTAAAGTCCAATGCGAAATGATACACACCTCATGTCCTTCTTGCTGGCTGAACAGCTTATCAGTTCTGATATCAAATGATAAACCAATTGACGACATAGAAAAACACTTCACATTAAATACAGGCTTTAGCAAAATGAATGAATACATACGAAAGGACACAGCAACATTTACGACAAGCAGCTCATTGATGAGGCGTCGAACTGCGAGAGGCGCAATTAGAGCAGAGCAGCTCGACGCGCAGGCATAACTGCGACGGCGCTTGCAGAGCATTTCCTCCTGAAAGGATCTCGCTAATGAGGAAACATTTAAGAGAATCGCGCGGTGCGTTCAGGGTAGGAGCGAGCGATGAGTGCGGCATGTCGCTCACTTGCGCAGAGAAGGCAGACGAGCTCAAATAGGTTTTTCGACAAGTTTTTCAATGGGACGTAATTTGAACTTTTGAGGAGCCTCGTAATGTTAGACTGCTTTCAGCGGCCGAGACTAAATTTAAAGGAGTGCAAACCCGTCACTGAATACGAATGAGTGCGCGCGTGAACCCGCCTTGGGGGCCGAAAGTGTGAAATGGGGCGCGCCAGGGCAACGCTTTTTGTAGTCTCACGCTAAATACTGTTGATCTTCTATCATTGTATACGAACCTTAACTAATGCGGAACCTGCAATTCCCCTCTAAATATGGTCCATCGTATATTTGATACAATTGTATACGAACTTCAATTATTAATAATTACACAGCCCGTAATTCTCGCTAAATATGGTCAACACTATGTATATTTTATGTCATTGTATACGAACATCAATTAATACACAGCCTGAAATCCCTCACTACACATAAACAATCTTTCATTTGTCATCGTTGTTTGCGAACCTTAATTTATGTGCAGCCTGAGATCTACAGTACTTCTGAATTTAGTCAATCATCTATGCACCATCATCGTATACGCATCTGAATTAATGCATAGCACAATTCTTCACTAAATATAATCAATCCTGCATTCGATATCATAGTATACAAAACTCAATCAATACGAAACTTGTCACTCTTTATCGAAGCTGTTTTAACAACACGGTTATTGAATAAGAAGTTTTTATTTCACAAGTCTCAACCTTTCGTGAAAGTTTGTTCAAAGAAGTGCTGGTTATCCTGCATATACACATATTATTATAAAGTATAAAAGACGAAACAAGTTTTCCGACGGAAGAAAACTTTTATTTTGGAGCATTAATTAAAAACACATAACTTTAAAACCTACTTAAAAATGCGACGAGCATCAGTAAATATTACTAAAGAACAAAAGTGGAATTTTATTCGCGTACATTGAATTTATATAAATAATTTTGCATGACATGCAATGGAGAAAATGTTTGAACTCAGGAAAGAAATTTGATTAAAATCTAGTTGCGACATTTCCATATTTCTCAAACGAGGCTCGTGTAAATTTTAGTGAATCTTGCCAAGACTTGAATGTACTCTTAGCCCATTTTTATTTAACTCCACACCTCTAATACCCTGAGGTTGGGCTATATCAGC
>JACJUY010001786.1:109771-121163 GCA_014220935.1 Platorchestia sp. MABIK
ATGAAACATGTTTAAGACAGTGGACTAAAACGTTTGAGCACGCGCGGGAAACAGCCTTGGGATCACGAATGCCTATAGTAGGTTCAAGGTAAGTTACACGAACCTATAGTTAACCTCAATTTACATACTGATGCCTATTTAAAGTAACGCTATCAGAATTTATCCTTTCCCAGCTTAGACACATTATTTTTTAATTCACGATCGTCTTTGACGTACAAAGAACGCTTTTAAAGTGTATTTTATGAGATGTGACGCTACATATATTAAAACTTTACCCTCATGCCATATTGAGCGAGTTTTGAGTTTCTAATTCCTTCGGAAAAATTAATTCAAAAGCGTCAGCACCAATTGATTTACTTTAAATTTAATACAATACCGGAAAAATCTGAACCGTCATATATCTCACATAATGAGATGAATTGAAAGCAAGATGTTCTCAGCAGTAGTTTTTCAAAAAAGTGCAAGACTAAATTACGGCATTAATGTCGGCAACCTGCTAGTAACAAGTATATTTAAAACAAGTTGGAGTATAGATCAACTTAATGTATTGAAGCCTTAGCGTGTGGGCAAAACCACTTCGAAAACAGGTTCAGGTAGAACAGCGTTTGTTCGCACCAAACAAATCGTGCAGTGTGTCCAAAAGTGTGTCAAAGCTTGTGAAGAAACTTTCGCAAGAGATTTCGAAAAATGGCATCGTTTCTTAAAGTATTGGCAACTTCAATGCAACTTCTCACACAAAGGTCTGAGTTAACTTTAACTTAGAAACGGATAAAATACTAAATAAACAAGCAAAGTTAATATAAGTAAGCATCTTTCCATCGGCTGGCCAAATGGAAGAAAGCGTTGGAGGAAATTTACCTCGCCGCTGACAGTTCATTTACTGATGAACTTATCATATGATTGGTGAAGAAATTTTTAATCCCAGAGCCGGTTGTGAATTACCCCAATGGTAAAATATATGCAACTTCTTTACAGGATATTCCTGAAGAATTACTTTAGTCCATTCCGAGCGCCAACAAACGACTGAACTCCAGAGGCATGTAACATAAATATATAGTTCGAAATTTCCAAAGATGTTAATTGAATAGAGACTTGAAGGGAACTGCTAAAATTTTCTGTCAATGTTACATAAAAAATTGTTACCTTGGCCATCAAAATTATTTGAAAGTATAATCATTTTTAAGCATGATGAGGCAAAATTTCACACCTCCAATATGATTCGAGAGGAGCGCAAAAAAAATTAGTCGAATTTGAAGCCTAGATTTCTCTCTGGTAGATGATTTCACTTATTTCGAGGTTCATCTTCCGGGCAGGAAGTTTTTCTCTTCTCTTCCTCATTCAAAAGCGTTAGATCTCGGCGGGTTCTTTCACTTCTTAACAACGTTTAATGACGACTTGTGCGTTCCTCTTGGGGTTCAGCCGCCAATCATTTGAAGAGCTTTGGTGCCAGCTGAAGTAGTTGAAATTTTAGAAATTTGATTCTCATAGCGTCCAAATCGTGAGGTGGTGATGAATACATTTGAATTAAATTTAAACTGTACACATAGAAAGATGTCACTAGATGAGATTTAAGGGTTTTTGAGAAGCCATTCAATGCTATCGATCTATCATCTTAAACCAAATGGAAGTGTAAACGCAACTCACCTTTTTACCACTTTCATGCTGCTCAATGCCAAGATGTCAAAATGGAACAAACTTTAACGACATTTGAAATGGATGTAGAAAGCAATTTTTTTGCACAGGGTAAAACCAACATATCTGAAATAATATCTTAATTTATTCTAAAGTTTTTAATATGCGAAGTTAAGTTTTCCATTTGATGCGACACCCTGCGTAGGCTCTGAGAAAGCACCGCAATTTAGCATGCAGTTTGCCCACAGCAAAAAATCTTCCCCAATTTTCGCTAATCTTTTTGTTTGTTCCGCCTCAAATTATTTCTTCTTGTCATTAAAAATGCCAGGGAAAAGTTGAGAAATTTTCTGAATATTTAATATTTCCTCCGGGACGAACAGGAGGACATCCTAACACACTTCGCGTTAGCGTTGTAGGTGAGGACAACGCCGCGAGTTTACAATTGAGCTCGTGCAAGGGAACGCGCTGTTAACGCGTTAACCGAAATGGGTTAAACTAAAGTTCAATATTCAACTCAATTTTATTAAAGTCAATTGTGGTAAGTCATTTTGAAATAGCAAACATGAACTAGGTCGTGCTTTCATTTAGCTTTAAGTATTCATGAAAAAGGAGTTTGTGCCTACTGGTCGGCCAGCAGTATGATGAGCATTGCCTCCGTGTACCACCGGTGGCTCACATGGCGGCTAACGTGTTAATACATTTGTGCCTATGCTCGTCAAAATTTAATTCTATACGTTTTCTATCAATATATACATTCCTAATGGTATACAATTTTCAACAGTCTCTGATGATGTCAAAGTCATTCCCACTTGATGGAAAAGCTGACATATCTGCCGAAAATTTGCTGTAATATTCATTGTGAAGGATTTCTTTTGCGGATGTTGTTCAACGATCTGTACGAGCAGAAAGTCGCTCTTTCAGTTGCCAGAATGCAGGAATATTGCCCTTCGAGAATAAGAGTCGGGTTTGTTATTTAGAAAAGTAGAAAGTTCCTCGTGTCCTTATTTTTTTATTCAACATCGACAGAATTTTAATTGTTGATTTTATTGGTAAATTTTGACGACCTTCGTGTGTATATCTTCATCGATAATTACGATTCCACTGAACGTACGTCAATGATATTTCAAGATGAAAAATTTATGATAACATATGTATTTACTATACTAGGTTGTTACCAACGCTTTCTCTAGTCTTAAAAACGCTATCCAGTAAAACAAAACTTGGGGACCATACTTCTTACGCACGCTGCGAGTGGCTCATCCTGTTTGCTCTTAAATAAGTTGAGTTGAGGGCTTCTTTTTCGGGTAGCTAATGACGTTGCTGATCCCTGAGTCCATAGCAGTATTGCTTTCATCTCATCGACATTATTTGGGAATTCCATCTCCGGCGAGAACTTTTGAAGCTTCCCCTCCAATTGAAAGAGCGCCATTTTCAATTGGAGGGCGAGGAGTTTTCTCGCTCATGACAGTACTCCAACACACACGGTGCTCCTAGAGACTGTTTGCTGTTCGGTACGAATCAAAACAAAACTCCACGCTGAAGAAACTTTGCCTCCCGCTGCTCAAAGAATGCGACTGGGGCTCGTCCGAAGTTCTGCAGGAGAAAGAGATACCGTGTGATAACCTTTTTCGAAAAACTATGGTATTTTCAATTGTATTTGCCACTTGTATGGTATCGGATGCTCTATCTGAATGGAGATGGCGACTTTGATAATTCAAAATTTTCATCTGTATTAGTTTCTCTAATCTTGAATGTATAGAAGATCAACGATCCGCACTCAATGGAGAAGATTAAAGAAAGAAAAACTAAAACTGTTCGATGCGGAAGTGATTTTATGCGTAATACAAGATGTTTCTTTAGTGCACATGACCAAAATAACATTAATTCGAAGTCAAATGGTCATTTTTTTAAAACTGACATGTGTAGTGCAGACCAGTGATTCCGATAAACCTTGTATACGTGGTTTCACGAAATTTTCAACTTGTTCATGCATTTAACAATCTCAGAAATTTTTTCAGTGATTTTTACGAAATCAGTTATCCAAACATCGTTAAGTCTGAATGTTTAAATCTGGTGGCGTTTTACTCCCTCAAAAAGGAAATACAAATATGAATGAACTGAGAAATGCTTTGAGATCTAATTATTTGTTGATATCATATCATTTGTTCTAATGCTTGGGTGACAGGTGACCCGTAATGCAGAACTCTGCAGTTCTAGGATAGGTTTTGGAAAGGAAATTATATTTGTCTCATTCGTAACAGGCCGTTGGGACGTTTCACCTTGCCCTCATGAAAGAGTCTAGCATTGTTAAAGCTGTCGTGCTCTACAAAAAAAAATTATACTGCAAGGAAATAAAATCATTCTTATATTGTTGTGTAGATAACATATGAAAGGCTGTTGAATTCAAACGTACTTATCTGAGCGTTGTCAGCGAGCATTGGCTGTGTATTTCTCGACTGAACTCGGTGGTAGCAATAAAATACACATTACAATATAGTATAATCAATTTAAAAACCACCTATTTCCTAGTACGAGCCTTGTGCCACATAAGAGGTTTAGCGACTTTGTCTTCACGTTATCTCTACAGAAAAGTAGCCCTACCACAATTAGGATCCTTGATTATCAGTCAATGATTCTTCTTGAACAACTGAAAACCGGCTATCGCTGCAGCTCAATCTGCGTGGAGTCATCGTTTTAAGACACGACGGTAATATCAGGCATAAATAGATAATTTCCTATTTGAGACACTCTAAATAATGCATTATCCTTGTTTCAACATGTATCAGCTTTTGGAAAGGTGGGTATTACGTAGGTTAATCGGTTCATGTTCCTCAGAAGACGTTTTTAAATATTTCTATGCGTCTACTTTCTTCCTGCTTCGTAACCAATTGTCGCACTTCAACATGACGCATTCTCAAAAAACATTATCTTATGGGCGCCGTTCGAAATTTTGCCAGAACTCAAGTGAGCTTGAAGCCCGTCTGTAATATTTCGTTGAAATTCATCATTCGTTGCAATCTTTTCAAGCTATTCCTCAACGCTGTCAAGCGGGCGGGCTTGTCCGTATGAGAACAGGTTTTACCCCAGCGCGGCCTTCCAGCGCAGCACTGCATTATTTCTCGGGTATTTTCTTAAGTCTGTCATCAAATTTTGTTGCGCTGCCAAGCGTAAAATGAAGTACGCTGGGGAAGTGTGGCCGGAACAGCCCCTTCTAGATACTGACAAGTTCCGCAGGGCGCGATCGGCCAAAAACTTCGCTTCTTTGTAGCGTGGAAACGCGCGCGTCCGCCTCCACATTTTCGGGCCAGGTCGTGACAGTGGCAGGTCTTGGTAAAATATATGGAGTAAACAGTCCATATACTCTGGCTCTCGAAGCCCAAATTGTTCAGACGATCTCGCCCGCTCGCGAGCACCACGAGCAAGCCATGCAGTCAACTCTCGGAGTATTCAAGCCGTACGATGAAAAAAAAGATGTTTATATATAACAAAATACTTCCGAAACTTCCGGAGAGAAGGTATTCGTAGTAAAAACCTCATCTCCTATAGAAAAATGAGGTTCTGATGTAGAGTAAAGAAAAAAGTACCCAGACACACCACAAGCAAATGGTGAAATACCGCAAACCTGCAGCAAGATTTTAATTGAAAGACTTATATTTCGGACGACCTCATCGGGGACGTCAGTGGACGTTGAGATAGCGGAAGATCAAACGTGAAGGCGATTAATTATGAAAATTCAAAGTTTATTGGTTGCCCTGCTGCAATATTTGAGACTGCTTCTAAGCAATTTTCACACCTAATACTTAGCTCATTTGAAAAAATAATTAAATCATAAAAATCAATTAATGGCAATATTTAAGAGAACCTCATATATAAAGACTGTTAAGAATAATACATAACTGATAATAACAATAGCAACTAATTAACGGCGAATATTTGAACCTGAGTTATAAAATACTTTGCTCCGTAGACTTCTAAAAATGAGCTGTGAAATACATATTTACGTCATTCTCCTGGGGTGTGTTCAGTCGACAGTTCTTCATTTTACTCCACTGGAGTAGATTTTTTCAAACAAGTTTGCTGTGAAATATGGTTTTTACTTAAAACTAATGAGAATGAAACGTTTGTAACAGTATTTTCAGGATGATACATCCCAAAATTAAAAATAAGGACCACAGAAGAACAGATTTCTCGTGTTCCTCCCATGATATCAACGTGTTTTCATTTCGCAAGACCACAATACCTCCTTGTCTCAGAGTCTCTTGGGTCTCTTGAACTGTCAAGCCAGTACAAAAAGATCGAACTCCACATTTTTAGTAATGAACAGTTCAACCCTCATCCTAGCGTTTTCACCCACTCACTGAATACTGAATAACCCACTCAACTGAATGGAGTCGAAACATATGCATACAAAAATCATATCACCAATTCTGGTCAATATGAGAAATGGACTCGATTAACTTGACCGAACAGTTTTTGCCAAAATTAGTTTCACGTAGTGAAGAATTCAGTTAAGCTAAAAAGGAGTGTCCGAATTTAGCGCTTAGCTGCTCCCAAAGAGTACGCTCTCAGCCTGTCATATGCGATCGTTTCCATTGGGAATGGACAATGACTCTTGAAGGCAAATATCAGAATTGACCATCGAGTATGCGCACCGAGGTACTAAATCAGCTTGGGAATTAGCACAAAAGTTTTGAAATCTGTCCTCGCCTAATACTGTAACGCAATCATCAGCTAAATATACGATGTGGTGAGCTGAGAAGCCTCTCTGTAACTAAATTGCTTTCCCGTTTGCTGCTACTTTCCTTATACTCGAACAAAATTCACGAGTACGCCATTATTTTTGAGTGACAAAATGGGTGGCCATCCATTAACCTTGTGATATTTTCCCAAAAACCAGCAGAAAACAACGCTAGCGTCCGACATTATGCTACAAAGGATGCTTCTAGCGCAGACCAGGTGGCCGCTGTGTCTTAGCAAACAAGCTGCAGCCACTAAAATAGCGTGCTATCATCCTTTCATTTTCTCAGTATGTGCAAAGTAAAAGCATTCGATTTTCGATCCCAAAGAGTTTTAACCTAAAATGATCGATCGACAGTAAGACGCTTTTATAATATATTTTAAAATCAAAACTTGTTCGATGAAAAGACCATTTCGCTTAACTTCTGTGTTCTGTTTCTTAATCAAACTTGTGCAGCGCTTCGTGAAGAGGAAGATTAGGTTCCTCCATCTCACGTCAGTCACAGCGTCACAAAATCTCGTGCCCGCGACACTGCCATCATTTTCTCGAGCTCTGAGTTTCCCGATCAAACTTCTGATGAAATTCGAACCATTCCAACTAGAACAACGGCCCGTAACTCGTGCATAAAATTGTCGTAAAGATTGACACGGCTTACGACGCGAGAGCGTTTCTGAAACATCGTATTCGCATCCCCTTCGCATTTACTCGGAAGTTGCGTCATAAAAATACGGTAAGGAATCAGCATAAGAGACCCTTCGTCTCTGCGTGATCAGATGCGTCGCAACGGACCTCTGGGTAAAAATGCATGCCATTGCAAGGCACGCCTTCCAGTCACATGGGTCCTGAACACCAGGTAGAAGTGCTCCCTTGTTTAGCTCGAGTGTTGCTTGCTACCTTACCAGTGTACAGACCTCAAAACCTAAAGGATGTTTTGGCTCAGGTGCCATTTTGAATGAAAAATGCAATGAAGTTCATGAGAGAGATAACTGACTTTTTAATGGATACTGGGTGCAAATTTCGTATGATGGGGAAAATGCTGAACTTATAAAGCTGAAGTTGCGCTGTGAGCGTACATAATAAGCTGATCATTTGCCTCCTATTTAATTTTAAGTATATGCATCTTTTTAAAATGCTGAGTAAAGTCGCAATCAGGTCGTTAAGTCGTGATAGTTACATCGTTTTCAGATGGTGATTGGTATTTTCAAGACCATTTACTAGTGTTGCTCAAACTGTCACTCAGTTGAACTAATCTCATTCTATTCAAACTTAATTGTAACTCTATATCTGTTTTTTTAGTTTTCTGTTTTCAGACCGTTATAGTTTCATGCAATTATTCACCAGCATGCATGATGTCATTCCTACTAATTGAAATATTTCAAATCATATTAAGCTTCGGTTTTCAGATACGACGTTCTTAAAATTGTCTAATTGCTCCTGAAGAGAAGTTCTCATTTCTAACCTAAAATGCAGAAATTAAAGTGAAAGAATGCAGGTATTTAGCTTCCCATATTACGATAATGTGCATGAACAATATATACCGCACTTTTACTTCCATTTAAATTTGGTACTGCTGAATTACGACGTCGTTTGTTATTTCCATTTAAACTTGCTTGTAGTGAATCTAGACGTCGTTTATACAAATCATTTGAACTAATGACACCCGAAGCTACCGCGTCCTGTTCATCACACACCACAAAAGAACAACTCAGCTCTTTTCACAAAGTGTTGGCGTATGGGAGCCCCTCGGCAGAAGCCCGCGCGCAATCTAAGCCTGTCTCTCAGGTGTGCGCTTCACTAATGAGCGAGGCCGTCTAATTACAAATTATGAGCTCACACTCCATCCCGCTTGAGAGCGCCGACCCGAGCGCCTGAAAACCATGGTCTCTTCAAGGATAATAGCTTGCTCTCATTTAAGCCCGCCTGAGCTGTGTTCACTCAAATATCGTAATGGGAAATTCTTCTTCCAATTATTATCTTTCTGTTATGCAGGGTTTAAGTTCATGAGCTGAATTTGACACGTGTTGCATCGTACGAGCATACCTTATACCTTCTTCATTCTGCGATGAAAAATAGATGTAGGTAATTATGCTGCCGCTTCTCGCTTAAAGAGTGAGTTTCATTATAGGGGAAAAAGTTTCGAATGGCCGGCCAGACCTTTCTATAGCAGGAGGAAAAGTGTGTTTATTCTCATTTAGACAAGGGCTGCGATCATGGAGGAAGGCTTGTTCTCCTATGCACTGCACGATACGTTGCTGCGGAATGGAATACGTCGTATAGCGCGTCATCCAATCGCATGTCAAACAGTTCAAAAATTTAAAATTTCTGAGAGTGGACGAATTGTGGCCGTCCACCTCGCATGTAACTTACCATTGCCGAACAATCATTTGACGAAATAAGTCTCGTCTTATCCATGACGCCTTAAGTGTATAATTCTCACAAAATGAGCTCACCAAGTCTTGTTCTCCAAGCTTGTCATTGTCATTGCGGCCACGTGATAAGGGCTCGACAGTGGAAGGTTGCGGAATTGACATGACTTAAATGAGGGCACGCGTTATCGAAATTTTCTTTGGTTGTTGCGTGATTTGTTAAAAAATGCAAGGAATTCAATGTTGGATGACATGATGTCGAAAAAAAGGAGAAGAATTGAACTTGAGTGTGCTAACGTTGCGAAAAGAGGGCGTAAGGTAATTCAAGGTTAGGTCGCTGAGTTTGAAATACCAAACGTGAGAAGCTTCATTTACGAGCACATGAATACGAAAGATTTGCCGTCAATGGAAACCCAAGAGCAGAGGCAACTGGTAGAGACAATCACAGTAGATACAATTGATCCCTTAGCTCTTTGCAGCCTGACGAACGCACCGCTGTAGAGTTGTTTCGAGGATAAAAAAATGTGAGTACAACCTGGTAAAACAGTCGTGTTCATATTCAGCATATTCTGTCAACTTTTTTCAGCTTTAATTCAAAATCTATTTGCTTGAGTTGAAATTAATGCTTCAACTTGCTATTAATGCTCATCAGTTATTAACAGTTTGTTTTAAGAGCAATTGCCGTCCCAGATTTAATTTAAAACCAAAAAAATGATTACCTGTGAAACAAGCAGTTTAGCATTGGATAACAGACGCAATATTTAATTTCATCAGAGGGGGAAATATTCTCGGAATATTTTAATGCGCATGTATTGGTAAAAGTCATTTTTGGACCATGAGAAGCATTTACAGGGCTTGAAAGGCCTAAAGAGGATTGCTCATTTTTAATATTAACACAACTTCAAGTTGTAGGTTCTAACTGATCGCTTATATTTAAAATTCTACCGCGCACTAATGATGATGAACCATCCTGAGCTTTGTTAGTGACGTAGAGCTGGTGAGGAGGATCCGCGAAGATGCATTCTTTAATCTATTTCAAGCTCTTGTTCCCTGATTTCAACTCCCCTTTCAGAATTATTTTTACTTTAGGAATTACTTTTAGAATTGAGAATTACTTTTACTCAGATTCTTTACATTTTAGTATCTATCATATTAATATGAGACACAGGAGCCAGGTGGTGGTGTTGTGGATGAGGTTTGTCAGCATGGAGCGTTCTTTAAATTCTTGCTGGAGGTATGACAAAGAATTTTTCTCTCGTCAGGCGAGTTTGGCCTAACAGTCTGCCCCGATGTTGCTTCATAAGGTGCACTGCGTCCATTGATGGAAGGACTCACGACTATCTGCGAGTCTTCTACCGTTTGAGCGCTAGGATCCAGTGGTGGTGATGGGTTCCTTCCTGCAAGTAAAGGCTTAGTAGGGATATATTTCGGCTTTTTCAAAAAGTATTTTTCAGGGATGTCTTGTATCTTTTTAGATGAAACCACTTTCCGAGCTACGAAGCGAGTTGCGCAAGGATGCATTGTGAGTTTATGGGGAAAAACATGTAATTAGAATCCGAGAGTGAAGCAATTTTAATGCAGTTGTCGATGTTTCTAGTGATCGTCAATGATTTTATTTTTTTACTTCACTCGGTAAGCATTTTATGAAGAGAAAGGTAAATTTAAGTTATTCAACCAGGTACTCAAGGTTTCGACCGAGTGAAGATGGGATCGCCCTTTACTGTTAGAGGAAGAAAGTAACGAAGAAGAAGGACAGGGATTGGCTTTGAACAAAGATGTCTTCGTTGTAAATGAGGGTTAGTCTAACAGACATTCGTTGTTTAAGATGCATTTTATCTGTTTTTTGAGCGACGTAAGAGGTGATTGGGAAACATCAATGAGATGTTCAGTTATTGATTCATTGCCAAAATTTTCATTAGTGGGAAATCATAATAATTTCTTTGGGTAGTTCGAGCTTATAAGTTCATAGTTTTCCATGCACTGAGCAGTCAGACAACAGGAGGCGCTGTGGCAGAGAGGGGGAGAACAATGGGAGAACAAGCTTAAGGGCCGTTTACACTAGGGAACATTTCTGCTGTCACGTGCGACACGTGTATACAAGGCTTACCACTGAGGCACATATTTGTGTGTACAATACAAAGTTCCTTATTCACTCTGATCGAATTCGTAATGCGCGACACTCAAGAGCCTCGTAACAACAGTGGCGAATAGGGAACTTTGTATAAACACACACGAATATAAGACTCAGTGATGAGCCTTGTATACACGTGTCGCGCCTTACGGCCGAAATGTCCCCTAGTGTAATCGGCCCTTTACTAAGGTAAACTGAGGAACGGACTACGGGAGTTAAGGAAGGCCAACCTTTAAGGAGCAGAGCGCGACACCACTTTGCACTCGTATGACCAGCTTCACATTGATTACTTTACCTTTAATTTTCACTGATTTTGGCAAAATCTGACAGAAGTTCATTTTTTATTTATACAGTTCAAAAGGAGTATCAAACAAACTCAATGATAAAGGGATTTTTATGCTTGATGAGACTGCTTTTAACGAGAGTCATGAAGATAAATGACTGATATATTGTCTCGCCTACCCGCTTTTGCGGCGAGAAACTTCCAGAACTAACTGGCACAGAACATAGTCTTTTGCTGACACC